>WNYA01000650.1:54560-129825 GCA_019512145.1 Engystomops pustulosus
CACCACAGGATAACTGGACCGCCACAGGATAACCGGAGTGCCACAGGATAACCTGACTGCCACAGGAACACGGGAACGCCATAGGAACATGGGAACGCCACAGGAACACGGAAATGCCACAGGAACAAGGGAACACCACAGGAACACGGAAACTCTGAGATTTCTGGAAATGCTTTGGCTTTCTCTTCAGGAGAATGACCTAAAGAACCAGCAGGGGATGCTGGGAGTCGCCAGGCTATATAGCAGAGCCGGGATGCCAGCACCAATAAGGAGGACGGTGGCCCTTCTGGAAAAGTTGCTAGGGCGCGCGGCCAGACGAGACAGGCGTGCGGTCTGGTCGAAGACAACAGCATGGAGCCCGGAGAGGTAAGTACCAGACCGGGGGAGGTGGGACAGCGCAGTGGGGCAAGGATGCACCCGCGATCCGTACCGAGGATCGCGGGTGTACCCATGACAGACATCTTTTATTGATCTTAGCAATTCTACCCTGAATATAACCAATGAAAAACAGGCAAAGAAATAATATTTTCTGTGAAATTGTAATGAATGATTCATGTGGCGTCCACAATCTTCCGGAGAGAATTTTTTAAAATTTCAAATTAATTTAAATTCAAATTTAAATTTAAAATTTCAACTGCAAATTAATTTGAAACTTCAAATTAAAATGTTTCAATTCCGTATTTGAATAACTGGATCTGAACACCCATAGCACCTTTAGCTACAGTGAGAGGAAGGGGCTTTGGTTTTCCCATAGTTTTTTTTGTTCCTATGTTGAAATCAACATGATTAATTGATTACATGATTCAATTCCCCATGTCTGGAGTCCTTAATGTGCAGCTTCCTTCACCCGCCTAATAAGGAGGGTAGCCTCCACCTGCAGCAGCAGGACATAGAGCAGACCCTGCACCAAGAGGTGGTGGCCTACTTGGACAGCAATTTACCACCTCAGGTAGAGGATCCCCTGGAATACTGGGCAACCAAACCTTATGTGTGGCCTCACCTTGCGGCGTTTGCTGTAGAGAAGCTGTCCTGCCCAGCCAGTAGGGTGGCATCAGAGCGGGTGTTCAGTGCAGCAGGGGCCATCGTTACCCCAAGGAGAACCCGCTTGTCCACCCGTAATATGGAGAGACAGACCTTTGTCAAGATGAATCAGCTGGATCAGCCAGGATTTGAACATACCAATGTCTTATGCATCAGATTAGATCAGCCATGACGCCTCCCCCAAACGTTGAGAATTGAGTCTGGATTCTAACTACCTGCCTCAGCCACTATTCTGATGGTGCCGCCCGCCTGATGCCACACATCTGCTGCCATTTGCTCCATCTGCTTCCCACCATCTTTAACCGGTACTGGAATTGTCACCTATCACACTCCACATGTGGCCTGCCATGTTGCTGCAAGCTCCAGAATTTGTCATTGTGCCACTCTCTGACCTCATGCTGCTGCTGCTCCCACCACCTCCACACTGTGTCATCGTGCCACACTGTGGCCTACCATGTTGCTGCCAGCTCCAGAGTTTGTCATTGTGCCACTCTATGACCTCATGATGCTGCTGCCGCCACCTCCACACTTTGTCACTGTGCCACACTGATGCCTACTCATGTTGCTGCCAACTGAATGCTGTCTCCATGGAACACACTGTGATTTCCATAATGCTGTTTTCATCCTCCACCACTCTATAATGTTGCCACTATGTTTGATTTTCCTCTTAATTTCATCTGTCAGCTTAAGGATCGATAGCCAAAAACAGGAGTGGATACAGAACACAGAGGACATGCAAATATCCAATTTACTGGTCATCTCTGTTTTGCATCCATTCCTGTTTGTTTTTGGATTTAGCAATACTGATGGATTATTGACCGATTGAAAGCAGACAGTAACGGATGAAAAGAACGCCGAAATGATCTGTGACGTCAGTGCAAAATTACTGCCAACACCCTCGCCACTCCTTTGGAGTTTTTCTACATGCATCCATGTTTAACAGAACAGGTTCTGTCGTAATCTATGGAATCATCTGATGTCAGTGTAAAAAGAGTGCACTCTTTGATGTTATAGAGCGATCTTGGCCCTTAGCTCACTCCTTTACCTTGTCAGGCTGCATTCCTGCTTCAATTATTTAGACAAGTGGGCCCCTGTAAGTGCACATGGATTTGAAGAATGAAGCTATTCAAAGAGCGGCAGCTGTCATGTGCGTGTCATACTAAAACACAGCATTGTTTGAAGACCAAACCACGCTCCCTATGCATATTTAACCATGGCACAACGTTCTACAACACCCTACAGGCTCTCCGCAGTCAGAAAATACCTGTTTTTAACATAATTCATCATGATTCGATTTGGGTTGAAGAGGAATGAGGGCCCTGCTCACAAGAGCTTGCAGTCTATGAGGCTGATGGGGTGACAAAAGAGCTTAAAATCTATGAGGGTGAGGGGGTACACAAGAGCTTACAGTCTATGAGGATGAGGGGGGGCACAAGAGCTTACAGTCTATGAGCATGAGGGGGTGACACAAGAGCTTACAGTCTATAAGGATGAGGGGTTGACATAAGTGCTTAAAGTCTATGATGATGAGGGGTGACACAAGAGCTTACAATCTATGAGGATTAGGGGGTGACATAAAAGCTTACAGTCTATGAGGATGAGGGGGTGACACAACAGCTTGCATTCTATGAGGATGAAGGGGTGACACAAAAGAGCTTACAGTCTATGGGGATACGGAGGGGACACAAGAGCTTACAGTCTATGAGGATGAGGGTGTGGCACAAGAGCTCACAATCTATGAGGATGAGGGTGTGACACAAGAGCTTACAGTCTCTGAGGATGAGGGGTTGACACAAGATCTTAAAGTCTATGAGGATGAGGGGGGACACAACAGCTTACAGTCTATGAGGATGAGGGGGTGACACAAGAGCTTACAGTCTATGAGGATGAGAGGGTGACACAAGAGCTTGCAGTCTATGAGGATTATGGGGTGACACAAGAGCTTACAGTCTATAAGGATGAGGGGGTGACACATGAGCTTACAGTCTATGGGGATGAGGGAATGGCACAAGAGTTTACAGTATGTGAGGATGTGGGAATGGCACAGAGCTTGCAATCTATGAGGATGAGGGGTTGACACAAGAGCTTACAGTCTATGAAGATGAAGGGGGTGACACAAGAGGTATAAGACCTTGTATAATGGTCCAGCCATTCTTTATAAGGGAACAGTATAAAACAATTGAATAAATAAAGATGCTGCATCTTGAACCGGCCATCAGCTGCCATCTTATATACAAAGTCAAAGGTGAAAGTGACTGCAGAGAAGCCTGAAGCTTGATATCTGGTGTTTGCCAGATAACAGAAGGGAGGAGGACATAGGATGGGTTTAGTTAAGGGTTAGTGAGTTAGTGAGTGTGATAGGCTTGCCTAAAGAGATGGGGTCTAGCCCCTTCAGGATGTAGCCAGTTTGTAGCTTAAGGCTCAGACCTATTTTTTTGTATTCTGACATGTGTTACTTAATATGGTTACCACTTTTGAACGCTTTTACTTATCAAAGCAATTTTAAAAACATTTTTTAAAACTGATGAATTTTTTTAAAATATGTGTCATTTTCAAAATTCACAATTATCTTGTTTTCAGGCAGATAGTTTTACCACCTAAATAAGTAGCTGAATAACATTTCCTATATGTCTGCTTTACATTTTCAGAATTTTTTAAATGTCTGGAAAATTTTTTTTGATGTCTCACACAGTCTACAAATTGAATATCGTTTTTCTTATTTTCAAGGAGATTGCAGATTTTGGGGATCATTATTGTTTTTAATGAGATTTGAAATATGTAATATTAGAAATCCCCTATATTTAAACCCATTTTCAAATCTGCACCCCTCAGACTATCATAAACAGCTTTTGGGAAGATTGTTAACCCCTTGAGTTCTCCATAGTAATTAAATGGTCTAATTTTGTCGGTAATACGTTCATATAAAATGTACACATTTTCAAAAGAAATAAAGAAAAAACCCAATTTGTTATGCAATTTCTCCTGAGTACGGAGACCCCCCACATGTGGCCGTTACTTGTTGTATGGGCGCACAGTGAGAAGCAGAAGGAAAGGAGCACCCTGGCGCCCTTTTGTAGGCCATGGAATTTTAGTTTTTCTGTTAGTTGGGCCATGTGTGGGCAATTTTTTGGCGGGATTAGATGCATTTTCTGGTGATGCCATTTTGGGGTTGGTAATCCCCTATTGTTGAAAACATATTGGGGCTCGTTTACTGTTATATTGGGACTCATTGCACAGGTTGGACAGGTGTCTGCACTGTTTTTTTGGCACAGCTGCACTGGCTTCCATGCGAAATTGGGAGGCGGGCCATCAGACGATCCAACTGATTCAGACCGAACAGGGGATTTAACTTTCAAATTGTGTCGCAAGCCCAAGCACTTACATGTACCACTAAAAAGATGGTGAACTCTGTTGGACTTGAGTGGGGAAGCGACACATGCATGATATTAGGCGCACAATCTTAGTGAATCGTGACACAGTGCATTGTCGTCGGACAATGCCACTTCGGTGAACTCCAGCGGGTGGCTAAGTAACTTTTTTGGGGCATGGAGGAGAAGAAAAGCATCATTTATGTAATAGTTTTTTTAACTTATTTTTTTGGTGTTCAAATAGCCTAATAAACATCTTTTTTTTATTCTGTGGGTCAGTACGATGACATGGATACTTTTTCTTAAATTTCACTAAATTTCTCAAGCTATCTAAGCACATTGTCAGCACATAAAACTAGATAGTTCATGATGTTTCTACTTAGAGTCCCCGCCCACTCTATGGAATATTACACTGACCATCACTGAGCAATAGGAACAAAAACAGCAATACAAATTGTAAAGTAAGGGTTTAACCCTTTATCACCGACACTAGTTTTCAGCTCAACTCGATTTTTCAAATCTGACATGTCTCCTGATAATTGGTTATAACTTCGGAACGCTTTAACATATCCGGGTGATTTTGAGAATGTTTTCTCGTGATGCATTGTACTTCATGTTAGTTATAAATTTTAAGTGTAAGTTTTGCGTTTTGTTCTGAAAAAAAGTGAAAAGTTGCCAAAAGTTTGTAACAATTCTTCATTTTCCAAGTTTGAAATGTTCTGCTTTCCAGACAGGAAGTAAAACTACCCAAAAAGCTTGATAATTAACATTTACAGAATGTCTGCTTTATGTTGTATATTTTATGTGCCCTCTCACTTTTCTAGGATGTTATGAGGTGCAGAACTTTAGGTGCCATTTTTCTCATTTTCATGAAAATTGCCAAAACTCACATTTTGAGGGACAACTCAGCTTTCAAGTGACTTTGAAAGGCCTAAATAATAGTAAAGCCCCATAAATTACCCCACTATAAAAACTTCACCCCCCACCGTATGTAAAACTACTTCTATTAAGTCTATTAACCCTTTAAGTGTTTCACATGGGTTAAAACAATATGGACCTGTGATTTAGAAACAATGGAATTTTTTTGGAAAATACATACATTTAGGCCAAAACTGACAGTTTCAGAATATATTAAATGATGAAACGCACTGCAATGTTTGATGCCCAATTACTCCCGAGTGTGCTGATACCCCATATGTGGTGGTAACCTGCTGTATGGGCAGACGGCCGGGCATAGAATGAATGGAGGCGCCATTCACAGCAGATTTGTATTGTCACGTTGTACGACCTATACATTTTTTTTTTGGTAATGCGAACATATGAGGGCTTATTTTTTACGGGATGAGATACAATTTATAGAAAATTCATTTGGGGATTCTAAAGCTCATTCATGAGATTTTATTAACTATTTCAAGGGGGACACATTTTTTCCCCCGCTCACTGTAACGTAAAAATTATATTTTATCTTTAATCTCTGGTTCACTACGATTGCGGTGATACCTCATTTATATATTTTTTCTTATCTTTGCTCAATTGTCTCTTATCAAAACCAATATGGAGAAAATTGCATTGTTTTACTATTGCAACTTTTCAGGGCCATAATTCTGTATTTTTTGTTATCAGTTTGATTGAGGGCTTATTTTTTGCAAAAGAGTTGTTCCTTTCAGTTGTATCATATAGGGAACGTAATTTTTTTGATCACTTTTTAGAACATTTTTTGTGATTTGTGTTGAGTTAAAATTGTATATTACGGGAAGTTTTGAGTTTTTTTTTTACATCGTTCACCAAGTGGTTCAATATTGATTAATTTTTGTACAGATTGATACGGACGCGGTGATAACCAAATAGTACTGTGTTTTGTGTTTTATATACTTTCTTTGCCATTTTATGTGTAACTGGGAGATTATGGGACTTTTATTTCATTTATTATGTTAATTATAAAATGACTTAATCTTTTTTTTTTTTTTTTTTTACTTTTTACATTTTACTTCTTGGCTTGATCATCCGATCGCTTGTTAAAGTCTTTACACTGCAATACAAGGGAGCATGCTCATTTACAACAACCAGGTCCTGCCAAGAGGCGGAACCCGGCGGGGAGAGAAGCTGGCAGCCTCGGTCAGGCTGTGGCAGGAGCCCAATGTCCCTAAACTCTTCTGACGCGCCAGAAGAGTACCCTAATGACCGCCGTAAAATGCCGATACGGCGGCATTAAGGAATTGAAAATGATCTTTATAGTGTAAACATTACTAGGCGATTGAAATTTGCAGTAATAAATGTGGCGTTGTCCAAATGTGCAGCAGAGCGCCCATATATAGTGCACAATTGAGCCACCGAACACTTATAAATACATGTGCAAGCAATTTGCACTGAAAAGAAAGTTCAAAAGTCAAGAGAAAATAGTGCAGGGGCTTTTTGTCAGTTTGGGCCATTGAACAAAGCAACAGAACAACATTCATCATTTATATGAATAGGATAAGAATAGAATAGGCTAAGGGGTAACAATCAGATAGTGGTAACTAAGATAGTGGTAATATAGATCCAGAGAAAAAGGTGTCTGAAGTGGCACTCCCGCTCCAGCCCTTAAAAGTGACTCATCTCTAGTAAAAGATGATTCTTCTTAGCTCATTTTATCCCTTACACAATGGGGGCTAGTAGTTTAATGGGTAAAATCTGTCGACAGTGTCACTTTAAAAAAACTGATTTTAAAGGATACAAGAACTTGTTAACATCTTCATTTTTAGACTATAAATCACTGGGTTAAACATTGGAAGAAGGGCAAGATACAACAGAGAAAAATACTATTCCTGTCGGTGAGAAACTTGATGTGGGTCTCATGTATAAAAAAGGATTGTCCATAAAACAGGCGACACAAAGTCAGGTGGGCTGTACAGGTCGAAAATCGCTTACGTTGTCCTTCAATAGATTTATCTTAGAATGACAGAAATAATTAAAATATATGATATCAAAGTGAGCATGAAGGCTGTTATGCCTATCAATTCCCTCTACATAATTTAGCATGTTGACATGAGATGTGTCTGACATGAGATTTTTAGGAGCGGGGTATGTCGCGAAAAATGAAAAAATGATCTAAATAGTAATCTGAGCAAAAACATAGATTGATATGAATACAGCATGTCCAACAGGGTTAAACCCAACAAACCATGACCCAAATGATAGTACAGCACTTTGTCTTAACGGCATGAGAGAAAAATAATGAAGAGGATGACATATTGCTACATAACGATCATTGCCATAGCTGATAGTAGGATGAACTCGACAACAGACAACGACACAAAAACATACTTTGTGTTAACATCCTACAAACGAGATGGGTCTTTCTTGGTACAGAGTATAACCAGTAAGTTTGGTAGAAATTTGAGGTTGAAGCAATATCAAGATGAAGATTTACTAAAAAATATATACATAGGAGTATGAAGGCGAGAGGTGCTCCATATAACAACCACAATGGTCAAGTTCCCACACATTATCAAAAGGTAGATACTAGAAAGAACCCAATATAGGTGGCTTGAGCTGAGGAATATCGGTTGAAGCCCTGGATATGAATTCTGACACATTGCATCTAACTTCTGATTTCATATATAGTGAAAATGAACCGAAAAAATTGAAATTCGTAGTATTCTTGAATCCTCAGTGTAAAGTTCTATTTTTAAAAACTTTGTGGTTTTCAGACAGATGTACTGATTCAAAAAGAAGAAACAGATGTCTTCTGAAGATCTTGATATGGAGACCTTAGGTCATGAGTTGGCTTTAGTAGCTACTTTCTTTTTTTCTTTTTTGTCTTATTCCAGAGTATTAAGTAGCTGAACTTGAGATATCAATGTATAAAGACTGGAAAATTGGTAAAATGTAGTTTCCATAGTGACTGTGAACTGGATGGACTGCGATCTGTCATGCCATTCAGTCAGATAAAAAGCTGAGAGGAAAAGTATTAGGTGTAAAAATATTACTATAGGTAAAAGATAGGTACTGTATCCTTCTGGGATGTGGGAAGAGATGGCCCTGGTGTATCTGTGCTTTCATTTAGTAGAGGGCGGGCGCTTGGGGGGGGACTTTGTAAAGGGGTATTACCCCTTTGAGCCCTTTTCTTGGTGTTTCTAGGGCTGGTTGTAAGGGTTACTGTCGGTGCTTAAATGGTGGTGCCATTGTGTTGCAGGCTTGTATGCTAATCTCCTGCTGTCTGCTGGATGCACTCCTGGTGAGAGTTGTTCCCTGTGTGGGTAAGTGATTTTGAGTGCTCACCTTGGCTGGGCCTCTATCACAGTGGAGAGGCTGGAGCTTTACGTCCACGTGAAGGGGTCTTGTTCAACCTTTTTCTGCTATCTCAACAATGATATAAGGATTTAGAACTTAGACATTGTCAATAAGCCAGAATCACAATTCAAATGACGTAGAGATACTCAGATGAATATTCTAAGTTATGCTGTAACTTACATATAGATATAGAATCACAAGTATGTATCTGTCAAAATGTGACTCTTTATATGTATACCTGTTGTTCTTTTATAACGGAATTTGAAAAAAAAAAAAAAAAAATAGGTACTGTAGGTTTGTTCATAAGTTGAATTTGTATGCGAGTCAGAATTGTTATTTTATAATTGTAACCCCAGCCAAAACTTTTAGTCTCTTTGACAATTGGATTTTAAAAATGTTGGGTTATCATAATTATTATTTATATTTCCCTGACTTACAGCAGTACAGTTCTGCGTTAACATAACATGGGATATAAAGCCAATCTTGGTGGAGATGTCTACTCTGTTCCATTTATTCTTGGCAGATTAAATTATCTGCTATCCAAATTAACTAGAATACCAGCACAGGTTACCACAATCTATGCCAGGTTAGACTGTGTAGCTTTCATCCTGTGCTTGACCACTAGAAGAAGCTAGACTCCATAGTCCAACTACTCAGATACATCATCCAGCATGATTTATCTGGCGCAGAATACAACTGTGGAGTCCATGCTGCACTGGTCTATTCAACCAGCACTTTCCTAAATATCCCCAATAACCATTTCCCCTAATTTGATTTGGAAATATTAGGGCAATTATCAATTTCAACCCCATCAAATCTGAGCCCATCATTAGGCCAAAACAAATATATAGCAGAGAGAAGGGAAACCAATACATATTACCATTTTGTTCATGATGGGAAGCCAAATGTCAGATATTGGTGGGCCACAAAATAAACTAGTTTAGAACACAATACATCTAAGCTCTTCTGGCAAACAGAAAAATGTTGATTCAAAATAAAATAACACTCATCATCCAGAATTTGTCCTGGATAAGGAACATGGTAACTTCTCAGCTGGTAGGTTCCATATATGTATGGAGTATGTGCAGAATCAGAAAAAAAGAAGATTGGTGCATTGGGCATCAAAAGCCCATATTACCTGGTTGTGAGGGCTAGTCTCATTTCATTAACACGACTGATGTGTGCTCACAGGTACACAGAGTATAACTCCTGCAAGATACAGGCAGAGTACAGAATGAGATATGCAGCAGATATTAGGTAAGTCAGGCACGAAGCCCAGTTCAGATGCTAGTGAGACTATAAAGTAAAAATAATGTTCCTAAGCCTACGAGCATGGATAGAGGAGAAGAATGCACAAATGGAGCAGGGTTAACTGTTTTTGGTGAACGGAACATGCATTATTTACACTGGACATTAATTGTGCACAATTGGCACAGGACCAAAATTGGTCTGAACTAACTCAACTAACACATTTATAGGACATCTGTGGATTATGCTGGTGGCCAGCTTCTTGCAGCTCTAAGTGTGCAGCTAAAATTGTGCCCAAAAGTGTTGGGAAACTAGAAGCGCCAGGAAAGTGTTAGGAATATCAAAGCTTTGCCCAAAATCGGCACAACATTCTCCGCAAGTAAAAAAGATAAAAACCAACAAAAAATGGTCGGAAAGTCAATATAGAATCCCCCCCATGGTGTCCGCTTGTAAAAACCACGGGTTTTACTATCATCTGTTACATTCTCAACAGATTTATGACTATTTCACTATCAATGGTTGGACAGGAAAAAGCTAGAGACACAAGAGAGACATTAATGTCAGTTTACGAGCTGCATTTTCATGGTAAAAAGGCACCAAAAAATCACAATGGGATTCTTGCCAATTGTACATAGAAGCCACTCACAAAAGAATAATCTGTCTGTCGGCACAGCTATGATAAGTCTGCTGCAGTCAAAAGATAAAGATCAAATGAGAGGTCCCACCAATCCAGATCATAAATTTGGTGTCATTTTCAGCATGTATTGTTGGCTACTTCACATATTAACAAATCTGGAGTGCTGGCATGTTTTTGATCATGTGCTGAAATTCTTAAAAATTTTTTATACACGATTGATAATTGTACCCAAATATGTCGATTCTATCATGTGACCATTTGTGGTCACCCTGTGGTTGTGTTGCAAATTGTAGGGTTTCTATGTGTGTCTCTATATATATTGCTTAGGCTTTAGGGGCAATATTATAATAATTATTATTTATATAGTGCTATCATATTCTGTAGCACTTACAGTTTCTGGGGAACATATACAAATAAAATAAGACAGTAAGATTTACAGAGAAAAAAATAGGAGTGAGGGCCCTGCTCACAAGAGCATACAGTCAATGAGGATGAGGGGTGACACAAGAGCTTACAGTCTCATGAGGATGAGGGGGTACACAAGAGCTTACAGTCTATGAGTAGATGAGTGGGTGACACAAGAGCTTACAGTCAATGAGGATGAGGGTGGGTGACACAAGAGTTACAGTCTATGAGGAGAGGGTGACACAAGAGCTTACAGTCTATGAGGAGAGGGGTGAACACAAGAGCTTACAGTCTATGAGGATGAGGGGGTGACAAAAGAGCTTACCAGTCTATGAGGATGAGGGGTGGACACAAAGAGTACATGGTATATTATACAGCAGACTTTAAGGGTGGCAGTACACCCAATGTTAAGGAGGTTAATATGCCCTGTGCAGCTTTACTCCCAGTGAAAACTGATTTACATGATGAGATATTTTTAATGTTAAATAAAAAGCTACTATGCAATTTTTCGGTAGATTTAGATATTGCACATAATACATATATTAAACTAGAATCAAAGTATGCATTGAGCACATAGTCACTTACGTGTACATGAACTCTTACATTTACAGAAGCCTAGATGCAGGGATCTGCCTGACGTGATGAGAATCTCAGCACTTTTATATAACACAGTGTTAATGTAAATCTCTAGGGAAGAAGTATGAAGTGTTCACGTTTGGGATAAAAAGTTAAGTATTAAATTCAACAAAGTTTCAAATCCTCCAAAAATGGTCATAGGTCATGTTACTTTAAACCTGTTGAAGTTTTTTTGGCTGAAATAATAGGCAATGACTAGGGCACACAATTTAAGTCCCCCAAAAACACGTCAGTCAGTACGGATGACAATACAAACGTTAATTGAGGCGCTTGGATCTTTCATTTTTAAACCCTTACCGACATGTGATGTAATACGCATGGGCCGCCATCATCTGAGGATCGGCGCTCCCCGTGACGTCATCGGGAGCGGTGATCTGTCGACATGGCAGTCGGTCTTCGAAAAACCGAGGCTGACTTGGGTTAACGTATTCATCACTATCAGCACATTGTCATGAATGAGGTAAAATCCCCCTATACTGCCAACGTGAGTATGGCAGTATATGATAGGATCGTATAGACAACCTAGGTTAAGTACCCTAGGAGTCTGAAAAATAGTAAAATATCATGTATCATCAAAAGCCGACAAAAACGACAACCTCCCAAAGCTCCGCACACTAAAGTATAAAAAGTTTTTTAGCGTCAGAAGATGGCAAAATCCCAAAAATTCTTTTGTACAGGTGGTTTTAATTTTGTAAATGTATGAAAATATTATAAATCTATAAAATTTGGTATCTCTGTATCATACCGACCCAAAGAATAAAGCAGACATGTCATTTGGGGCGTACAGTGAAATCCGTAAAATCCAAGCCCACAAAATACAGCACAAAGCTGTGTTTTTTATTCACTGATTGGAATTTTTTTCCGCTTCCCAGTACATGGCATGGAATATTAACCACCATTTTGGAGTGTAATGTTACGCAGAAAATAAGCCATAACACAGATCTGTACATGGAAAATAAAAAGTTATAGATTTTTGAAGGTGGGGAGTGAAAAATGAAAATGCAAAAACGAAAAAGGCTGCGGCGTTAAGGGTTTAAAGCGTGAAATAATGCGAACCTATCCTAAGCATAGGTCATTAATATCAGATTGTTGGTGGTCCAACATCCATCACCCTCACAGATCTGCCGTTCACAGCAATTACTAACCAGAAAGTAGAAAGAAAACATACTAACCCATACTAACCAAATCAATACAACTAAGCTCCATTCACACTCTAAAACAAACCATCCAGAACTCTCTTCTCCTGATAAGTTTTACAGTGATGAGATTGGAATGAGAAGGGGACAGGTTCCAGATTTTTTTTTTTTTTTTAGAATTCTTTCATTTTAAATGGGCCCTAAATGTGGACATAGAAAGACATAAAAGGGGGCGTGGTTGGCCGCTGAGGAAGACGGCCGCGTGAGGAAGGAGCTCCCGGCCCGATCCGCACAGACCGGACTGACTGAGATACGGAGGCAGAATGCCGGCAGACCGGCGAACTCGGGGTCCCGAGCACCGGGACAAGGGGAGGAAACGCGGAGCGAGGGAGACCGCAAGTAAGGCTATAAGCCACTACTCCCCAGCGGAACGCCACGCGGCAAAGATGGCGCGGGGAGAGAATAGTTGCAGCGCAGCACACGCAGCAGCACCCGCGCTCTGCCGGCACAGTAAAAGACCACAGATGAATCCTAAAAGAAGGCAAATCTCCCCTATAAGCTTTATGTGCCCAATAGATGGAGATAGGAACAGAGTCTCGGACACACAGTCCCCAGCTTCATCCCCAGAGATTGGGGAATCAGTAGCATATGCTGCCACTAATGCTGCGTTCAGACAGCAACTCTTCCCAATCTACTTCCCTACCTCACAATATACTGGGAGCTGATAGAAGATTCAAGAACCCCACAAGTAGCCCTGCAAGAAAAAAGCAAAGCAACAGGATGACTCATTAACTGAAGCATTTATCTACATAATGCGAGAGAGGCACTTCCTCAAAGACAGCTTGCAGCTTCCAGACCACTGACAAATTGAGTATCTGAAAATAACCTAAAAATAATGCTAGAAGCACTTAGATCCTCACTGCAGAGGGACATAACATCCCTGTTGAAACCTCTTCAAGCATCTGTCAAAGAACTAGGTGACGAAATGTCGCATACAGAAGATAAACTAGCCTCCTTTGTAAGTTTCACAATGAACGTAGACTCTCATAACAATCTAGAGGTTATAAGTGGGCAACTATTCAAGCGAAGATATTCGACTCTGAAGATAGGACAGGCACAACAATATAAATTCAGAGGAATAATGAAACATGCTAATGCCCATCTCAATCCTTTATATTCAACAAATGACAAAGTCACTACTACCAGAGTTACGATCAGTGGAAAATGTTGGTGACTTTATCGGCAGCGACGCTTCAATCCAGACGCGCATTCCAACCTAGACAGCACTCCTACGGGGAAAGAAATCCTACAGGTGGGGATTTAAGAAAATCCTGTAAAGTGGCAAAATAATATCGTAGCCATCAATCAATCAATTGAGGAAGGAAAGAAAATATTGGAATCCTGGGGGATAAACAGAGGAACAGAAACTCCCCGTTCGAGCTCAACACGATGAAACCATATTGACCCACAATGGCGGGTCAAATGAAAAATCCTAAGAAAATCCCAGAATTAAAGTTAGAGGATACAGGGCCGGACTTTGACCCTCGCGTTTCCATTAGAATGGGACCCCTTAAAGGAAACTACACTTCAGGTAGGGTTATAAGTGATATGCGTGCACCAGCTCAGGGTGAGGGGTGCCGGCGCTTATCTCTGTTATGTTTTTAAAAACAGTTTGAAAGTGTTACCATTGCTACCACACTTCCTATTCAGATGCAAGCACGGTCGCGGCCATGGTGCGCCGAGCGCGGAACCCGGTGCGGGGAAGCTAGTAAGGATATAAAACATTAATAAACTGTTAACCCTTCAACTGTTTAAAACAACGGGAGATCAGCCGGCACCAGCTCACCCTGAGCTGGTGCACGGCATGTCTAGCTATAAGCCCTACCCGAAGTGGTAGGTTTCCTTTAAGAAGTACTACAATTACCGCTGGTGGTAGCAAGAAACCATGTTGTACTGTTTTAACTGTCTTATTGTACCTTTTTATAGTTATTAATATAGGCCTAAGTAAGTTACCAAGAAATATGTACTATCAAATGCAAGATTGTATTGGTTCCAATTTAGATCTAACAAGAAAGACAAAGCGATATTAGCACTATCTCATCCTTTACAATGGGAGTAACACTATTGTCCCTAATGTAAAAGGCATTAACAGTCCCTTCAAACGCTCAAGTTATGAGAAGAAGGCTCTTAAGGAAAGAGCTGATATAATATGCATTCAAGAGACGCACGTCGGCTCTGCTAACCCACCAAAATTTTTTTTCTTCCTTCGAGAAGAAAAAAAGAGGGGTGCTATATTTGCCTTAAAACAACCTGCAGTATCGTTTCTACACAGATTTGATGTACACAGCCGGTATATTATTGTCATATGCTCTATAAATAACGTCACATACACCATAGTTAATTTATATGCGCCGAATAGCGCTCAGGGAACCTTTTTTAAGAATTTAATGAGCAAAATAGAGACAGTTAAAAGAGGTTCCCTGATCATATTTTGGGACTTTAATGCTGTAAATTTACCAGCTCAAGACACAACATCAGGAGATAAACATGAGAACCACACACTTAGACCATTTTGGGAAAATGCAATGTACGATATATGGCGAATCCAAATTCCAGTGAAAGGGACTACACCTTTTCAAGCAGACACAATCATATTCTCGCATAGACAATGATAGTAGGGGATAAGCTTGTATTAGATCGAGTTAAACCTTCTTCTATTGGGTTGATTAAGTGATCTGACCACGCTCCAGTGAAGATCACCCTCTCAGATACATTCCCAGAATGTAATGATTATTCTGGAAGGCAGATATGTCTACAATTTCATACCAGATCACTCGGCTAAAATAGAATTAGCCTTAGGGAATTTTACACTCTAAATGAAATGGAGAAGCAGATATATTCTCCATATTGGATTACACACAAAGGCTTATGAAAGATGATCTATCTAAACTAAACAGCAAAATAAAGAAGCAAGAGAGAAAAAAATTAACAACCACCACTATCTAAAATCCACCTGTTAGAACAACAAAATCAACAAGCGTTCCCAATCATGATAGAGTCATTAAACAGAGAAAGGGACACATTATACACTCCCTACAAAAGTTAAAAATAAAATTTTATTCCCATGACCAAAAGGCAGGCGCTTATTAGCGAATAAACTAAAAAAGAGGATACTCAATCTAAAATTCCCCAATACTACCATCCCCGTACAGGAGAGAAAGGTAATGTCACCAAGGGATATAGCGAATGCATTTATGGCCTACTATGCGAAGCTGTATAATCTTGACAAAGCACATAACGACACATATCCCTTCATCAGAACATATCGACAATTCCTAGATAAAATCCCACTTCCCAAAATTAACACCAGAAGACCTTGAAAACTTAACACCCCTATTAGCAAAAAAAAGAAATTTTCAATACAATTAAGAGCATCCAAAGCAACAAATCCCCCTGGGCCAGATGGACTTCCGGGTCTCTCACTACAAAAAATATGCTAAGATTCCCACTCCATACTCGAAGAGTATATGAAAAAGCGTGCAGACAGGGAAATTCCCGAACAAATGCTGTCAGCACTCATAGTAGCTCTCCCGAAACAGGGAAACCGGCGGATAAACCATGTAACTTCCATCCATTTCCCTATGAGATGAGGACATTAAGCTTTATGCAAAATATAGCAAATAGGCTTAAAGAAATGGTACCCAGGCATTATAGCCTGCGACCATTCTGGCTTCACCCCAGTAGGAAGCTTCAGACAACACAAGAAAACTGATCAATATCCTCAAATTTGTGAGTATAAAAATTCCCTGCCAATTCCTCACAAATGACAAAAGGTGAACTGGGACTATGTTTTTCAAGTGCTACAAACAATTTGGCCTTGAAGGCCATATACTGATGGCTATTAGAGCTCTTTACTCAGCCATCAGCAGAGTGTTCATAATGGCACGTATCCAATCGTTCACCCTGTCGAATGGCAGTAGGCAAGGGTGCCCCCTGTCCCCTATAATTTTCGTTCTTACAATTGAACCATTGATGGAAGCCAGCAAATGAACAAAAAATCTCAGGAATAAAAATAGGCAAAGAGGAACATAAATCACCCTTTTTGCAGACGATATATTCTTACATCCTCAAACCCGGAAACATCGCGACAACACATCTTTGAAATTTAAATGGCTTTGGGAATATCTCGTACATAAAGTAAATAAAGTAAATCTCAAATATTACCGGTTCATTACAACCAACAACAAAAAAAATTAAAAAGCGACTATTTAGTAGATTGGCAAAAGGAACACATTACATACCTGGTATTGAACTGGCATATCCGACAGCCGATCTGGTTAAACACATATGCCCCAATGCTAGATAAATAGGAAAAGAATGGCAGAATACTCCAAGGGAATTTTATCTTGGTGTGGAAGGATAGCAGCTTCAAGAATGATGACCTTCCTAAACTCCTCTATCTATTAGGACTCTCTCCATGCCTGTGTCGGAAACCTACTTTAAGAAATAAGAAACTAGTAGTTAGGAAATTTATTTGGAAGATACCAACCCCAGAGTCTCGCTTACAACCTTAGTCAGACCCAAATCATGGGAGGATTAGGAGTACCAGAAATTAAAGACTACTATACTGCAGCGAGTATTGGATCAATCAAGACACTGGGGAAACCCTCTGACAACAACAATGGTCCATAATAGAACAACACTCTAAACAAAAAATTCCATTCAAATGAAAATAATCAATATCATGGCAGATAAACCCCCCACCATCTCCATTTCTCACAATGCAGACTACTGATCAAGCATGGAAAACACTACATCAACCACCAAGGGACTAAAAAACTTTCACTAAAACTAATCCCATCACCTTCTTAGAATACAACATAAGGAATAATTTAAGCAATTGGGGAAAACAGGGATTGAGAACTTAGAGCTTCAGCAAACAAAAAATGTGTTAGTGAACAAGTACAATCCCTGGTTAGAGATAGCCCCTGGAGAAAAAGGGAATATCCTTCTTCTATAACTGCCTAGAGAATAAGAACAAAATGGGGAAACTCCATATATGCTAGCATGGGAAAAAGATCTCAACTCCACATATACAACCTAACCAATGGAACAACACCTATCATTAATCCACAGTACATTGGAGTATATCCCATACGAGGCAGTAGTATAAAATCTCACTGAGGTGGTACTTACCCCAGCAAGATTAAGTAAAATATTTCCTTCTTCCCCCCCGCCGGATGCTGGCCTATTTGCGGACAAAAGGACCCTCAACACACTTTAGGGATTGCCCCAAAATCCAGGGATCTCTGGCATCTATCCTGTGAGACTACCCATAATCTGGCATAGAAACATTTCACATTCCCCTGCAACAGCATTCTTTGATCGGTTTAAAAGAACTCCCACCCAAAACCAGAACCATAGCGGCCCATATCCTTGACCCCTAAAAAGGTCCTACAAAGACATTGGAAAAAGAACCAGAAGTCCAAACTGGGGGAAGTCTATCACCCAGGTTAACAGGATATGTGGATATGAAAAAGCATAGCATTCAAACAAATAAGCCTAAAAGCTTTCCAATCACAATGGGACAAGTGAACACAGTAGCCCATTTTACCAAGAATAACAGGAACTTACATCCACCTTTAGCCTGACTATATGTCAAGCAATTAGCTTGTTAATGTTGTCTAAATGGTTTACTAATATATGTTATGTTAAGTATTAAACAATATGAACTTTATGAGCCTCCAAGGCATAATGGAAAGATTGTAGAGTCAAAGTATTTGAAATTCCGTGGACTCCCCTTGGCCCGCTGTCGTAAGGTCCCAAAAGGGGTATCAAGGGGATATAAACAAAGACGCTAAGATCTAGCGAGAATAAGTGTGAGTTGAAAATCTGGATGTATATGACGTGCTCATTTGTTTGTTATGATGTATGGTGGCCCATGGGTCATGACTCGGTATGTCCTTACCTTTGTTATATTTGGAAATTCTATAAAATATTTTAAAAAAAGACACTAGAAAGACATAGGGTCACCAAAATAAAAACTGTATGCAAATGGGAAAGTAAATTAAATACATTACTGTCTTTAACAGTGAACACTAGGTCACCAAGGAACTGAATATAGGTCTGTAATAAGTGTCTTGGCGAGCACAGGCAGCCACGTCACCCTTCTTTCCTCCATAGGCTAAAGAGCATCACCAAGTAATCACTAAGCCTTGACCGGAGCCTAGAAACATGGGGCTGTGATCGAGAAACAAATCATGAACTAGACCATGGCCCCCTTAGAAGCGGTTTAAATGAGCCTTTTGGGATGATGTGGATTCGTTTAAGTTTGTGAAAACTGTACAGGTGGCAAGCTTTTAGCATGCACCCATAATGCTGTCTGAACCGGTGGGAGTTTGAGTTGGTAGACTCCCTTTACTCTGGCTCTAATTTTTGACTATTTATCACAACCATATCGCTTTTACACCTTCACTAACATGAATATCTGTACCCAAATAAATATATATATGTACCGATAATATAATCCTCTATAAATAAATCAATTTCAAACGCAAGCAGGTTTTTAAGACTTCAGCTATAACACCATCAACAATTTACACAAATGTATACATTTTTTTCTAGTGTATATATATATATTACAGTAATAACTATGGTAATAACAATGTAATGAAACAAAAGTTCTAAATACTGTAAATAATAAACTTGTAAAGTAAGAAATAAAATCTCCATTATAAAAGTGAAACCCTCTATACTAATAATAAAATATTAAAAATAATTTAAAAAAATGCAAACAAATTAGGTGGAGGTTCAGGGGCCTGAGTAAGGAAAAGCTCTGCTTGGTTATGTCTTTTGTTAGTTCAATATAAGCCTCTTTATGTTCTAGTTCAAAATGTATGTATCTTTTGGGAGAACCTGTCATAGGGAGAGTAATTTTTACCCGAAGACAAATTCCAATAGCATGGCATGTTCATTTCAAAAATGCCTTTGTCAAACATATGAATACCAGTGCTTTTTAATCAATTGTTTGCCTCAATGACCACCTGCCAGCAGCGTGTGGTGAGTCCGGGGAGGCGCCGCGCTCAAAAAGACCATCCTATGCTCAATACCCTCTTCCCTCTCCTTAGTCAGAGCTCTCCCTCCCCTCCATCAGCCTCTGCCTATGGATACCTCACATAAACATGGTTAACCATAGAAAGAGGAAAAAGTTGGAAAATTAAGTGTATTACACAATAACAAGGTGAACTTGAATGGTAGAGATGGAGGGTCTCCATCTCTATCTGTCATGAGCAAACCCTGCCAGACCTTACTCTTATATATGCAATATATCAAAGATATGGCAGGGTGAAATGCTTACAGACAGATAGAGATCACATGACACTGCATCTGCGGCCATTTTACGGACAGGAATGTCCGATGAAAAGGTAAAAGAACTGGAGCATTCACCTTACATATCAGAAAGCGGAGCAGAACTATAATAGATGTATATTGGCAAATTCGCACTAATACCTTCCCCACACTTAGTACACACATTACAAAACATGAGGTAATAGTGCCCCTCCCCCCCCTCTTCAGGACCAGGAAAAGATTTAACAGTATTCCCCGCCAAAAAGAAGACTCGAAGGATTGTAAAACTTTTTACTTACTTTTTACGCTTTGGCTCTGCTGGTGCAGGTATGTACCATAAAATTTTCTACATAAATCTGGTACCAGAACCAAGCTATTACAAATACCAGAAAAAGTGTATTACACGAGACAATTCTCAAACCACAATGTTACAGTTAAAGGGAACCTGACACAGGAATGTCATTTTAGTTGGTGATGGGTTCCAATAGCCTAGGCCAGTGATGGCGAATTTTAGGGGCCGAAACTACAACCCAAAACCTGCATATTTATTGCAAGGTGCACAACCAAAAATAAGCAGTAACTTATTGCTCCCTGTTCACAACACTTTCAATCACTTTGGCCCCCTTGATGACAGTACACACAGTAGAAAGATGGAAAATTTTCTTTATTTTAGCTTCTTTCCCGTTTCCCTCTGTACACAGAGAATCGTTGTGCCAACAGGAGGTCCTCCAAAATAATTTGACCCTGTTTATTCTCCCTCTTCCTACAGTCCCAAGTAGCAAAGTCAGTATCAAATATGACTGAAACAGCATCTTTTAAGTTGCTTGGACTGCAGGAAAATTCTTTGAGTCTTGTCTGGTGTGCTGGGGGTGATGCCCAAGTGGCCCACAAAACGGGTGAGAGTTCGCCACCACTGGCCGATGCTATGCTGATTTGGAAAATGCCTTTGAAAATGTCAGCATTCGAACATTTTAGTACTTTAATAAGTTATTTCATAACATTGTTCTCTGGCAGCATGAGGTGATTCCCAGGGAGGGGGGGCAGCTTAAGCCTGTGTGTACCTGTGGTCAGTTCCCCTCCTTTAAACTTATTACAACTTGCTAACTCTCTCCATTTACGTCATGTACATTGAGCAAGAGAGGAGGGAGGTGTGGGAGGAGCTGGGTAGAATGCTTGAGGAGATACAGGCGCACACAGCTGAATCTGCCCTTCCCCTGGACTCACCAAAGCTGCGTGCAGGGAGCCAGTTAATGTGTACAAAATTTATAACAAATCATTATAGTAAACATTGTTTTATTTGGGTAAATTACTCGGAAATTTGTACTGGGCTGGAATTGATAAATAGGGGGAGATAGAAGAAGAATATATTTTATAGAGAAGAAAACTATATAAAGAAAAAATCAAAGGGACAGTAACTAAACAAATATATGTAAGGGCGAGTATATACATATATATTATAATATATATATATATATATGATATAATATATATACATAATACACAATTTTTTATAATGTGAACGTACTAGGACTAGTTATTAGATCGATGGCTATGTAATTATAGAGGTTCAAACAATATGAAATGATTATTAATGTGGGAAATAATATTGATATTTATTGGTAGTAGACAATCCCGTATGTATAAGTGGTCAAGTGATAATTTTAGGAGACTATTTGAAGCATAATTTTTATAGGTCCCATGATATATAGGCAGATATGAAGGTACAGTATGTGATATATGGGAAGATAGGATTGTATACAGTAAGTACGAAAAGCATACAGACCCCTTTAAATTTTTCACTCTTTGTTTCAATGCAGCCTATTGGTAAGATAAAAAAAAAGTTATTTGTTTTACTCATTAATATACACTCTCCAAAAACTCAAATATCGCATGGTCATTAGTATTCAGCCCCTTTGCTCAGTGTTGAGTAGAAGCAGCTTTGGAGCTGGTGTAGCCAGGAGTCTTCTTGGGAATGATGACCTAGTCTTGTACACCTGGATTGGGGACCTCTGCTCGACTAGTAGATCCGCTCCATGGTCGCTCTAGTGGATGGGGGAAAAATTGTGGGTGGAAGCCATTTTACAAGTCCTCTCAGATGCTCAATTGGGTTAGATCTGGTCTCTTGCTGGGCTAGGCAGGAAATGGTCACAGAGTTGTTCTGAAAGGCCACGTGTTTGTTACTTGTTGGAAGGTGAACCTTAGGCCCAGTATAAGGTTCACAGCACTTGGGAAGGTTTCATCCATCTGTAATTGCCACATTAATCTTCCCTCAGATTGCAAGCAGTGGTCCTGTCCCTGCCCATAGCATGATTTGCCACCCTGTTGGACTACTCTGCCATATAAAGCAACCTATGGAGGAGTGCTGCATGATAGTTGACCTAAGTGAACTTTGTGCCATCTCCTTACTGATCAGCCACAATTGATCTTGGGGTTTCTTCTTCGCCTCACTCACCAAGGCTCTTCTCCCACATCAAGGCCACTGTGCTCTGAGTGTTGCATAAATTCTTTTGTAACTTTTTCCAGATCTGTGCCTTGCCACAATTCTGCCTTTGAGCTCCTTGGGTAGTTCCTTAGACCTCATGATTTTCAAGTGCACTGACATGCGCTGTGAGCTATGAGGTCTTATGTAAACATGTAATCAAGTCCCATCAATTTTAATAAACACAGCTAGAATCCAATTAAGGAGTAGAATGACTTCAGAGAGGATGAAATGAATAGCATGTGAGTTTAATGTGATTCTTACAGCAAAGGGTTTGAATACGTATGGCCATGTGATATTTCAGTTTAATAGCTTAGCAAAAATATGTCAAGATGGGGTGCAGAGTGTACATTAATCTCTAAGCACTCTTAGGTGCTCAGGGTGAGCCTTCATCATAGAGACACGTGGTTTACTGTTTAATGTTGCAACAAACACCCAACACTAATTTGCACAATTGTCACTGGGGAGCCGCCAGGGGCATTTAAAAGAACTGATCTACAAGAGTCGCAAGCGCGCTTCGGCGGCGCATCCCATGAGTTTGGGTCTAATTCATTTCATCTGATCATCTCTTGCATAAAACCATTTTACCTATGGCATCAGTTGCTGGTACATATATTTTGTTTAGAATCAGCAAAGGGAAACCTATTACCAATGCAAATATGTAATAGAGATGGTGGAATGTCCACTTCAAAGCTTAGATTAAAAGTTGTATTTACAGGCAGTCCCAGAGTTACATACAAGTTAGGGTCTGTAGGTTTGTTCTTAAGTTGAATTTGTATGTAACTCGGAACTGTATACTTTATAATTGTAACCCCAGTCAAAAGGTTTTTTGTGACAATTGGATTTTAAAAGTGTTGGATTGTCATTAGAACCAGGACTAACAATAAAGCTTCATTGTAGACACATGTGATAACTGTTATAGCTATTTACTATAGCCAAAGGATAAAGTACAGTAAATTGCCAACATCCAGAGGTCCGTTTGTAACTAGGGGTTGTATGTAAGTCAGGTGTTCTTAAGAAGGGGACCGCCTGTATATTTATTTTTTTTACTAAACTGGAGAGGTGGCAAAAACCTAACCCCTCACACAGCTGGACAATATTTCATTTGATAATTCAGATCTTAAAGATATATAGATACATTGCAAGTCATCAAGTGACTTTAAAAAAATCATCATTAAAAATTGTTTGTTATTAGAGATGAGCGAAGACATGCATCGTCCGAGATTGATGCTACGGGTTCAGCGAGCTTAGGGTACTCGAAAACTGCTCGTTACTCGGACGAATACTTCGCCCGTCGAGTAAAAGGCAGCTCCAGCCTATTTGTCTTTTTTGAGGCCAGAAAACAGCCAATAACAAGCCAGGAGAAGGACTCTTGGCACTACCAGCATAGGCGGGTACCCTTACAACGTCGATAGCAGTGGTTTGCTGGCCAGATCAGGTACCCATTGGGACTAGACTAACGCTGGCCGCGGATGCTGCCGGATCATTCTGTCTTGGATGGCCGCTAGGCGGAGAGAGGCTGCTGCGTAGGGAATCGTTAGGGTGGTTCTATTACTTAGCTGTTAGGGCGGAGTGGATTTCTCAAAGAACCCACAGCCCTTCTTGGGCTAACAATACGATTCTACTTTTTTATTTTATTTGCATCTTTTACCATTTGTGAGGAGATGAGCAGGGGGCTGCTTCGTTGGTTAGCTTAGTGGCAACACATATCATAGCAAAGACGAAAGTGGGAAAATTCCAGTAGGGGTTGGTTTCTGTCTTTAAGCCAGAATCAGAGTATCCTCAAGTTGATTCAAGGTGTTGTGCTTCCTTGTATACTTGGCTAGAAATAACGCCATAGGAGATACAACAGTCTTCTTTGAAGCTACAAGTAGCGGTTTATAATTTGATTTTGTTATCTCTGGTGGCTGTAGTGTAGTTCTGCGTGATTATGTACTGCCAATCTGAGCAATTTTTAGTGAGTACTTGCGACCGCTGTGTTATGCTAGTGGCGCACATATCCATAGCCAAAGGCCCGAAGTGGCAAAACTGTAGGGTTGGATTCTAGGCAAGAACTCGTTTCATCTCGCTGGCTATGTAGTGGTCTCCTTTGATACTTGGCGTAGAAAAATAGCCAGGAGATACAAACAGTCTGAAGCCTACAGTAGGTTCAATTCGAGGAGTCTGGCGTAGTTCGCAGGCATGCTGCCAATTGGCATGTGGAGGTGCTAACGGGTGCGCGTGGAGAATACGCTTCATCATTATGTGTTTTCGAGTTTGAGTCGAGGGGGATTTTTAGTTACGTGGTCATTCAATGGCAAGTAGGCTGATGGTGCAAAAATCTCCTCTTCTCTTTCTTTTTTTTTCCCCCCGGCCACCCCACACTCCCCCTCCTCCGCCACCACCTCCCCCCCAAACAACTGACCAACCCACCCGCCCCCGCCCCCCCCACTGCTATTGCACAGACAACGCCCTTACCATATTATAACGCATTTAAACTGTCAAGAGGGTTGGGGAGAAGGCACACGTGGCCATTCGGCGGAAGATGGCGCACATATGGGAGATTTATCCCCCGCTCACCGTAACGTAAAAATGATATTTTATCTTTATTCTCTGGTTCACTACGATTGCGGTGTTACCTCATTTATATAGTTTTTCCTATCTTTGCTCAATTTTCCTTATCAAAACCAATATTGGAGAAAATTGCATTGTTTTTACTATTGACAACTTTTCAGGGCCATAACTTCTGTATTTTTCTGTTATCAGATCTGATTGAAGGCTTATTTTTTGCAAAAGAGTTGTTCTTTTCAGTCATATCATATTATGGAATATTACTTTTTATGATCACTTTTTAGAACATTTTTTGTGATTTTGTTTGATGAAAAATTGTATATTACGGGAAGTTTTTCGAGTTTTTTTTACATCGTTCACCAAGTGGGTTCAATATTGATTTAGATTTTTTGCACAGATTGATACAGACGCGGTGATACCAAATATGTAAGTGTTTTTGTGTTTTATATAGTTTCTTTGTATTTTATGTGTAACTGGGGAGATTATGATACTTTTATTTCATTTATTTATTTATATTATAAAAAAACTTAATCTTTTTTTTTTTTTACTTTATTTACATTTTCTACTTCTTGGCTTGATCATCCGATCGCTTGTTAAAGCCTTTACACTGCAATACAAGTGAGCATGCTCATTTACATACAACCAGGTCCTGCCAAGAGGCGGAACCCGGCGGGGAGAGAAGCCGGCAGCCTCGGGTCAGGCTGCGGCAGGAGCCCAATGTCCCTAAATCTTCTTCTGACGCGCCAGAAGGAGTACCCTTAATGACCGCCGTAAAAAGCCGATACGGCGGTCATTAAGGGGTTGAAAATGATCTTTATAGTGTAAACATTACTAGGCGATTGAAATTTGGAAGCTGCAAGCTGTTGTGAGGAAGTGCCTCTCTCGCATTAGTGGAGATAAATGCTTCAGTTAATGAGTCATCCTGTTGCTTTGCTTTTTTCTTGGCAGGGCTACTGTGGGGTTCTTGAATATTTCTATCAGCTCCCAGTATATGTGTGAGGTAGGGAAGTAGATTGGGAAGAGTTGCTGTCTGAAAGCAGCATTAGTGGCAGCTATGGTACTGATTCCCCAATCTCTGGGGATGAAGCTGGGGACTGTGTGTCACGAGAGCTCTGTTCTATTCTCCATCTATTGGGCACATCAAAGCTTATAGGGGAGATTTTGCCTTCCTTTTAGGATTCATGTGGTCTTTGTAACTGTGCCGGCAGAGAGCGGGGTGCTGGTGTGCTGCGCTGCAAATTCTCTCCCCGCGCCATCTTTGCCGCGTGGCGTTCCGGCTGGGGAGTAGTGGCTTATAGCCTTACTTTTGCGGTCTCCCTCGCTCCGCGTTCCTCCCGTTGTCCCGGTGTGTCGGGACCCGGTTCGCCGGTCTGCGGGCATTCTGCCTCCGTGATCTGCAGTCAGTCGCTGGTCTGTGCGGATCGGGCCGGGAGCTCCTTCCTCAGCGGGCCGTCTTCCTCAGCGGCCAAGCACGCCCTTCTATGTCTTTCTAGTCCAATTTAGGGCCCATTTAAAATGAAGAGAAATTCTAAAAAAAAAAAAAAAAATCTGGAACCTGTCCCCTTCTCAGTCCAATCTCATCACTGTAAAACTTATCAGGGAGAAGAGGAGTTCTGGATGGTTTGTTTTAGAGTGTGAATGGAGCTTAGTTGTATTGATTTGGTTAGTATGGGTTAGTATGTTTTCTTTCTACTTTCTGGTTAGTAATTGCTGTGAACGGCAGATCTGTGGAGGGTGATGGATGTTGGACCACCAACAATCTGATATTAATGACCTATGCTTAGGATAGGTTCGCATTATTCACGTTTAAACCCTTAACGCCGCAGCCTTTTTCGTTTTTGCATTTTCATTTTTCACTCCCCACCTTCAAAAATCTATAACTTTTATTTTCCATGTACAGATCTGTGTTTATGGCTTATTTTCTGCGTAACAAATACACTCCAATGGTGGTATTAATATTCCATGCCATGTACTGGGAAGCGGAAAAAAAATTCCAAATGCAGTGAATAAAAAAACGATTTGTGCTGTATTTTGTGGTGGGTTGGATTTTACGGATTTCACTGTACGCCCCAAATGACATGTTGCTGCTTTATTCTTTGGGGCGGTATGATTACAGAGATACCAAATTTATAGATTTATAATATTTTCATACATTTACAAAATTAAAACCACCTGTACAAAAAGAATTTTGGGGATTTTGCCATCTTCTGACGCTAAAAACTTTTTTATACTTTAGTGTGCGGAGCTGGGAGGTTGTCGTTTTTGCGGCTTTTGATGATACATGATATTTTACTATTTTTCAGACTCCTAGGGTACTTAACCTAGGTTGTCTATACGATCCTATCATATACTGCCAACTACCCAGTATGCAGTATAGGGGGATTTTACTCCTCATTCATGACAATGTGCTGATAGTGATGAATACGTTAACCCAAGTCAGCCTCGGGTTTTCGAAAGACCGAGGCTGCCTGTCGACAGATCACCGCTCCCGATGACGTCACGGGGAGCGCCGATCCTCAGATGATGGCGGCCCATGCGTATTACATCACATGTCGGTAAGGGGTTAAAAATGAAGAGAAGATCAAGCGCCTCAATTACAGTTTGTTATTGTCATCCGTACTGACTGACGTGTTTTGGGGGACTTAAATTGTGTGCCCTTAGTCATTGCCTAATTATTTCAGCCAAAAAAACTTCAACAGGTTTAAAGTAACAATGACCTATGACCATTTTTGGAGGATTTGAAACTTTGTTGAATTTAATACTTAACTTTTTATCCCAAACGATTGAACACTTCATATCTTCTGTCTAGAGATATTACATTAAACCTTGGTTATATAAAAGTGCTGAGATTCTCATCACGTCAGGCAGATCCCTGCATCTAGGCTTCTGTAAATGTAAGAGTTCATGTACACAGGTAAGTGACGTTGTGCTCAATGCATACTTTGAATTAGTTTAATATATGTATTATGTGCAATATCAAAATCTACCGAAAAATTGCATTAGTGTTAATTTAACATTTAAAAAATATCTCATCATGTAAATCAGTTTTCACGTGGGAGTAAAGCTGCACAGGGCATATTAACCTCCTTAACATTGGGTGTACTGCCACCCTTAAAGTCTGGCTGTATAATATACCAATGTACTCTTGTGGTCACCCCCTCATCCTCATAGACTGGTAAGCTCTTTTGTCACCCCCTCATCTCATAGACTGTAAGCTCTTGTGTCACCCCTCATCCTCATAGACTGTAGCTCTTGTGTCACCCCTCATCCTCATAGACTGTAAGCTCTTGTGTCACCCCCTCATCCTCATTGACTGTAAGATCTTTGTCACCCATTCATCATATGACTGTAAGCTCTGTACCCCCTCATCTCCTCTAGACTGTAAGCTCTTGTGTCACCCCTCATCCTCATTGACTGTATGTCTTGTGGCAGGGCCCTCACTCCTATTTTTTTCTCTGTAAATCTTACTGTCTTATTTTATTGTATATGTTCCCCAGAAACTGTAAGTGCTACAGAATATGATAGCACTATATAAATAATAATTATTTAATATTGCCCCTAAAGCCTGAATGCAATATAATATAGAGACACAATAGAAAAACCCTACAATTTGCAACACAACCACAGGGGTGACCACAAATGGTCACATGGGATAGAATCGACATATTGGGTACAATTATCAATCGTGGATAAAAAAATTATTTAAGAATTTCAGCACAATGATCAAAACATGCCAGCACTCCAATGATTTGTTAAATTTGTGAAGGCCAACAATACCTGCTAGAAAGACACCAAATTTATGATGGATTTGTGGGACCTCTACATTTGATCTTATCTTTTGACTGTGTCCAGCAGCTGACTCATAGCTGTGCCGACAGACAGATTATTCTTTGTGAGTGGCTTCTATGTACAATTGGCAGAATCCCAATGTGATTTTGGTGCCTTTTTACCATGATGAAATGCAGCTCGTAAACTGACAATTAATGTCTCTTTGTGTCTCTAGCTTTTTCCTGTCCAACCATTTGATAGTGAAATAGTCATTAAATCTGTGAGAATGTAACAGATGATAGTAAAACCCTGTTGTTTTTACAAGCGGACACCATGGGGGGGATTCTATATTGACCTTTCCGACCATTTGTTGTTTTTATCTTTTTTACTTGCGAGAATGTTGTGCCGATTTTGGGCAAAGCTTTGATATTCCTAACACTTTTCCTGCGCTTCTAGTTTCCCAACACTTTTTGGGCACAATTTTAGCTGCACACTTAGAGCTGCAAGAAGCTGGCCACAAGATAATCACAGATGTCCATATGAATGTGTTAGTTGAGTTAGTTCAGACCAATTTTGGTCCTGTGCCAATTGTGCCACAATTAATGTCCTAGTGTAAATAATGCATGATCCGTTCACCAAAACAGTAACCCTGCTCCAATTTGTGCATTCTCCTCCTCTATCCATGCTCGTAGGCTTAGGAAACATTAAGTTTTACCTTATAGTCTCATCTAGCAGTCTGAACTGGGTCTAGTGCCTGACTTACCTAATATCTGCTGCATATCTCATTCTGTACTCTGCCTGTATCTTGAGAGGAGTTATTACTCTGTGTACCTGTGAGCACATATCAGTCGTGTAATGAAATGAGAACTGCCCTCACAACCAGGTAATATGGGCTTGTGATGCCAATGCACCAAATCTTCTTTTTTTCTGATTCTGCACATACTCCATACATATATGGAACCTACCAGGCTAGAAGTTACCATGTTCCTATCCAGGACAAATTCTGGATGGAGTGTTATTTTATTTTGAATCAACATTTTTGCTGTTTGCCAGAAGGAGCTTAGATGTATTAGTGTTCTAACTAGTTTATTTTGTGGACACCAACTATTCTGACATTTGGCTTCCTCCATGAACAGAAAATGGTAATATGTATTGGTTTCCCTTCTCTACTGCTATATATTTGTTTTGGCCTAATGTGGGGCTCAGATTTGATGGGGTTGAAATTGATAAGTGCCCTAATATTTCAAATCAAATTAGGGGAAATGGTTATTGGGGATATTTAGGAAAGTGCTGGTGAATAGACCAGTGCGCATTGGACTCCACAGTTGTATTCTGCGCCAGATAAATCATGCTGGATGATGTATCTGGAGTAGTTGGACTATGGAGTCTAGCTTTTAGTGGCAAGCACAGGATGAAAGCTACACAGTCTAACCTGGCATAATTGTGGTAACCTGCTGTGGGTATTCTAGTTAATTTGGATAGCAGAAATTTAATCTGCAAGAAATAATGGAACAGGTAGACATCTCCACCAAGATTGGCCTTATATCCCATGTATGTTAACGCAGAACTGTACTGCTGTAAGTCGGGAAATATAAAATAATAATTATGATAACCAACATTTTTTAAAATCCAATTGTCAAAGAGACTAAAAGTTTTGGCTGGGGTTACAATTATAAATATACAATTCGAATCGCTACAAATTCAACTTATGAACAAACCTACAGTACCTATCTTTTTTTTTTTTTTTTCAAATTCCTTTATAAAAGAACAACAGGATACATATAAAGAGTCACATTTTGACAGATACATACTTGTGATTCTATCATCTTATGTAAGTTACAGCATAACTTAGAATATTCATCTGAGTATCTCTACGCATTTTGATTGTGATTCTGCTTATTGACAATGTCTAAGTCTAAATCCTTATATCATTGTTGAGATACAGAAACAAAGGTTGAACAAGACCCCTCACGGGGACGTAAAGCTCCAGCCTCTCATGTGATGAAGGCCAGCCAAAGGTGAGCACTCAAAATCACTTACCCACAGACAGGGAACAACTCTCACCAGGAGTGCATCCAGCAGACAGCAGGAGATTAGCATACAAGCCTGCAACACAATGGCAACACCATTTAAGACACCGACAGTAACCCTTACAAACCAGCCTAGAAACCAAGAAAAGGGCTCAAAGGGGTAATACCCCTTTACAAAAGTCCCCCCTCCAAGCGCCCTCTACTAAATGAAAGCACAGATACACCAGGGCCATCTCTTCCCAATCCCAGAAGGATACAGTACCTATCTTTTACCTATAGTATATTTTTACACCTAATACATTGTTCCTCAGCTTTTATCTGAACGAAGTGGCATGACAGCTGCAGTCCATCCAGTTCTACAGTCACTATGGAAACTACATTTTTACCAATTTTCCAGGTCTTTATACATTGATATTCAAGTTCAGTACTTAAAACTCTGGAATAAGACAAAAAAGAAAAAAGAAGAGTAGCTACTAAAAGCCAATCATGGACCTAAGGTCTCCATATCAAGATCTTCAGAAGACATCTGTTTCTTCTTTTTGAATCATACATCTGTGAAAACCACAAAGTTTTAAAAATAGAACTTACATCTGAGGATTCAAGAATACTACAGAATTTCAATTTTTTCGGTTCATTTTCACTATAATGAAATCAGAAGTTAGATGCAATGTGTCAGAATTCATAATCCAGGGCTTAACATATTCCTCAGCTCCAAGCCCTATGAGGGTTCTTTCTATGTATCTACCTTTTGATAATGTGTGGGAACTTGACCATTGTGGTTGTTATATGGAGCACCTCTCGCCTTCTACTCCTATGTATATATTTTTAGTAAATCTTCATTCATTGATATTGCTTCAACCTCAAATATTCTACCAAACTTACGGGTTATACTCTGTACCAAGAAAAGACCATCTCGTTTGTAGGATGTATAACACAAATGTAGTGTTTTGTGTCGTTGTTGTTGCGAGTTTCATCCTACTATCAGCTATGATATGATCGTTATGTAGCAATATGTCATCTCTTCATTATTTTTCTCTCATGCCGTTAAGACAAAGTGCTGTACTATCATTTGGGTCATGGTTTGTTGGGTTCTGAACCCTGTTGGACATGCTGTATATCTTCAAATCTATGTTTTTTGCTCAGATTACTATTTAGATCATTTTTTCGGACATAACCCGCTCCTAAAATCTCATGTACAGACAACATCTCATGTCAACATGCTAAATTATGTAGAGGGAACATGATAGGCATAACAGCTTCATGCTCACTTTGATATCATATATTTTAATTATTTCTGTCATTCTAAGATAAATCTATGAAGGACAACGTAAGCATTTTCGACCTGTACAGCCCACCTGACTTGTGTCTGCCTGTTTTATGGGACAATCCTTTGTTTATACATGAGACCCACATCAAGTTTCTCACCGAAACAGGATAAGTATTTTTTTGTTGTATCTTGCCCTTCTTCCAATGTTTAACCCAGTGATTTATAGTCTAAAATGAAGATGTTAAGCAAGTTCTTGAAGATCCTTTAAAATCAGTTTTTTTTTTAAAGTGACACTGTCGACAGATTTTACCCAATTAAACTACTAGCCCCCATTGTGTAAGGGATAAAATGAGCTAAGAAGAATCATCTTTTACTAGAGATGAGTCACTTTAAGGCTGGAGGGGGAGTGCCACTTCAGACACCTTTTTCTCTGGATCTATATTACCACTATTAGTTACCACTATCTGATTGTTACCCTTAGCCTATTCTATTCTTATCCTATTCATATAAAGAATGAATGTTGTTCTGTTTGCTTTGTTCAATGGCCCAAACTGACAAAAAGCCCCTGCACTATTTCTCTCTGACTTTTGAACTTTCTTTTCAGTGCAAATTGCTTGCACATGTATTTTATAAGTGTCTGTGGCTCAATTGTGATTATTATGGGCGCTCTGCTGCACAGTTGGACCAATACGCCACATTTATTTATGCCTTGAAAATGATCTTTATAGTGTAAACATTACTAGGCGATTGAAATTTGCAGTAATAAATGTGGTGTATGGTCCAACTGTGCAGCAGAGCGCCCATATAAGTGCACAATTGTGTCACAGACACTTTATAAATACATGTGCAAGCAATTTGCACTGAAAAGAAAGTGCAAAAGTCAGAGAGAAAATAGGTGCAGGGGCTTTTTGTCAATTTGGGCCATTGAACAAAGCAACAGAACAAATGTACATTCCATTCATTTATATGAATAGGATAAGAATAGAATAGGCTAAGGGGTAACAATCAGACTTGGTACAAACCATTTCACTCCTTTGTATGGTTCATGCTCAAATAAAAAAATTTGTTGTGAAATTCCAGACAAATATAGATTTACCTTTATAAGCTTCAGATTTACATTAATAATGTCTAAAGTGATACTTCCTGGCAGTCTCTAAAATGGATTATAACTTCCAAAACCACAAGATTGATGTGGCATGAAAGAGGAGATCCTTAAATTAATAAGACACTAAAAACATGTTTCCAGCTGCTAAAAAAACTAAGATAGTGGTAATATAGATCCAGAGAAAAAGGTGTCTGAAGTGGCACTCCCGCTCCAGCCCTTAAAAGTGACTCATCTCTAGTAAAAGATGATTCTTCTTAGCTCATTTTTATCCCTTAACAATGGGGGCTAGTAGTTTAATGGGGTAAAATCTGTTGACAGTGTCCCTTTAAAAAAAAGCTGATTTTAAAGGATCTTACAAGAACTTGCTTAACATCTTCATTTTTAAGACTATAAATCACTGGGTTAAACATTGGAAGAAGGGCAAGATACAACAGAGAAAAATACTTATCCTGTTTCGGTGAGAAGCTTGATGTGGGTCTCATGTATAAACAAAGGATTGTCCCATAAAACAGGCAGACACAAGTCAGGTGGGCTGTACAGGTCGAAAATGCCTTACGTTGTCCTTCAATAGATTTTATCTTTAGAATGACAGAAATAATTAAAATATATGATATCAAAGTGAGCATGAAGGCTGTTATGCCTATCAATGTTCCCTCTACATAATTTAGCATGTTGACATGAGATGTGTCTGTACATGAGATTTTTAGGAGCGGGGTTATGTCGCAGAAAAAATGATCTAAATAGTAATCTGAGCAAAAACATAGATTTGATATGAATACAGCATGTCCAACAGGGTCTAAGAACCCAACAAACCATGACCCAAATGATAGAACAGCACTTAGTCTTAACGGCATAAGAGAAAAATAATGAAGAGGATGACATATTGCTACATAACGATCATATGCCATAGCTGATAGTAGGATGAACTCGACACAAGACAACGACACAAAAACATACATTTGTGTTATACATCCTACAAACGAGATGGTCTTTTCTTTGGTACAGAGTATAACCAGTAAGTTTGGTAGAATATTTGAGGTTGAAGCAATATCAATGAATGAAAGATTTACTAAAAATATATACATAGGAGTATGAAGGCGAGAGGTGCTCCATATAACAACCACAATGGTCAAGTTCCCACACATTATCAAAAGGTAGATACATAGAAAGAACCCAATCATAGGGGCTTGGAGCTGAGGAATATCGGTGAAGCCCTGGATTATGAATTCTGACACATTGCATTTAACTTCTGATTTCATTATATAGTGAAAATGAACCGGAACGAAAAAATTGAAAATTCGTAGTATTCTTGAATCCTCAGTGTAAGTTCTATTTTTAAAAACTTTGTGGTTTTCAGACAGATGTACTGATTCAAAAAGAAGAAACAGATGTCTTCTGAAGATCTTGATATGGAGACCTTAGGTCATGATTGGCTTTAGTAGCTACTTTCTTTTTTTCTTTTTTGTCTTATTCCAGAGTTATTTAGTAGCTGAACTTGAATATCAATGTATATAAAGACCTGGAAAATTGGTAAAAATGTAGTTTCCATAGTGACTGTGAACTGGATGGACTGCGATCTGTCATGCCATTCAGTCAGATAAAAAGCTGAGAGGAAAGTATTATGGTGTAAAAATATTACTATAGGTAAAAGATAGGTACTGTATCCTTCTGGGATGTGGGAAGAGATGGCCCTGGTGTATCTGTGCTTTCATTTAGTAGAGCGGGCGCTTGGGGGGGGACTTTGTAAAGGGGTATTACCCCTTTGAGCCCTTTTCTTGGTGTTTCTAGGGCTGGTTGTAAGGGTTACTGTCGGTCTTAAATGGTGGTGCCATTGTGTTGCAGGCTTGTATGCTAATCTCCTGCTGTCTGCTGGATGCACTCCTGGTGAGAGTTGTTCCCTGTGTGGGTAAGTGATTTTGATGTGCTCACCTTGGCTGGGCCTCTATCACATGGAGAGGCTGGAGCTTACGTCCACGTGAAGGGGTCTTGTTCAACCTTTTTCTGCTATCTCAACAATGATATAAGGATTTAGAATTAGACATGTCAATAAGCCAGAATCACAATTCAAAATGACGTAGAGATACTCAGATGAATATTCTAAGTTATGCTGTAACTTACATATAGATTATAGAATCACAAGTATGTATTGTCAAAATGTGACTCTTTATATGTATACCTGTTGTTCTTTTATAACGGAATTTGAAAAAAAAAAAAAAAAATAGGTACTGTAGGTTTGTTCATAAGTTGAATTTGTATGCGAGTCAGAATGTTATTTTATAATTGTAACCCCAGCCAAAACTTTTAGTCTCTTTGACAATTGGATTTTAAAAATGTTGGGTTATCATAATTATTATTTATATTTCCCGACTTACAGCAGACAGTTCTGCGTACATAACATGGGATATAAAGCCAATCTTGGTGGAGATGTCTACTCTGTTCCATTATTCTTGGCAGATTAAATTCTGCCTATCCAAATTAACTAGAATACCAGCACAGGTTACCACAATCTATGCCAGGTTAGACTGTGTAGCTTTCATCCTGTGCTTGACCACTAGAAAGCTAGACTCCATAGTCCAAACTACTCAGATACATCATCCAGCATGATTTATCTGGCGCAGAATACAACTGTGGAGTCCAATGCTGCACTGGTCTATTCAACCAGCACTTTCCTAAATATCCCCAATAACCATTTCCCCTAATTTGATTTGAAATATTAGGGCAATTATCAATTTCAACCCCATCAAATCTGAGCCCATCATTAGGCCAAAACAAAATATATAGCAGGTAGAGAAGGGAAACAATACATATTACCATTTTCTGTTCATGATGGGAGCCAAATGTCAGATATTGGTGGGCCACAAAATAAACTAGTTTAGAACACAAACATCTAAGCTCTTCTGGCAAACAGACAAAATGTTGATTCAAAATAAAATAACACTCATCATCCAGAATTTGTCCTGGATAAGGAACATGGTAACTTCTCGCTGGTAGGTTCCATATATGTATGGAGTATGTGCAGAATCAGAAAAAAAGAAGATTGGTGCATTGGGCATCAACAAGCCCATATTACCTGGTTGTGAGGGCTAGTCTCATTTCATTAACACGACTGATGTGTTGCTCACAGGTACACAGAGTTAACTCCTGCAAGATACAGGCAGAGTACAGAATGAGATATGCAGCAGATATTAGGTAAGTCAGGCACGAAGCCCAGTTCAGATGCTAGATGAGACTATAAAGTAAAAATAATGTTCCTAAGCCTACGAGCATGGATAGAGGAGAAGAATGCACAAATGGAGCAGGGTTACTGTTTTTGGTGAACGGACATGCATTATTTACACTAGGACATTAATTGTGGCACAATTGGCACAGGACCAAATTGGTCTGAACTAACTCAACTAACACATTTATAGGACCATCTGTGGATTAGCTGTGGCCAGCTTCTTGCAGCTCTAAGTGTGCAGCTAAAATTGTGCCCAAAAAGTGTTGGGAAACTAGAAGCGCCGGAAAGTGTTAGGAATATCAAAGCTTTGCCCAAAATCGGCACAACATTCTCCGCAAGTAAAAAAGATAAAAACCAACAAAAAATGGTCGGAAAGTCAATATAGAATCCCCCCCATGGTGTCCAGCTTGTAAAAACCACGGGTTTTACTATCATCTGTTACATTCTCAACAGATTTATGACTATTTCACTATCAAATGGTTGGACAGGAAAAAGCTAGAGACACAAAGAGACATTAATGTCAGTTTACGAGCTGCATTTTCATGGTAAAAAGGCACCAAAAAATCACAATGGGATTCTTGCCAATTGTACATAGAAGCCACTCACAAAAGAATAAATCTGTCTGTCGGCAAGTATGATAAGTCTGCTGCAGTCAAAAGATAAAGATCAAATAGAGGTCCCACCAATCCAGATCATAAATTTGGTGTCATTTTCAGCATGTATTTGTTGGCTACTTCACATATTAACAAATCTGGAGTGCTGGCATGTTTTTGATCATTGTGCTGAAATTCTTAAATAATTTTTTATACACGATTGATAATTGTACCCAAATATGTCGATTCTATCATGTGACCATTTGTGGTCACCCTGTGGTTGTGTTGCAAATTGTAGGGTTTTTCATTGTGTCTCTATATATATTGCCTAGGCTTTAGGGGCAATATTATAATAATTATTATTTATATAGTGCTATCATATTCTGTAGCACTTACAGTTTCTGGGGAACATATACAATAAAATAAGACAGTACAGATTTACAGAGAAAAAAATAGAGTGAGGGCCCTGCTCACAAGAGCATACAGTCAATGAGGATGAGGGGTGACACAAGAGCTTACAGTCTCATGAGGATGAGGGGGTACACAAGAGCTTACAGTCTATGAGTAGATGAGTGGGTGACACAAGAGCTTACAGTCAATGAGGATGAGGGGGGTGACACAAGAGTTACAGTCTATGAGGAGGGGTGACACAAGAGCTTACAGTCTATGAGGATGAGGGGTGAACACAAGAGCTTACAGTCTATGAGGATGAGGGGGTGACAAAAGAGCTTACCAGCTCTATGAGGATGAGGGGGGACACAAAGAGGTACATGGTATATTATACAGCAGACTTTAAGGGTGGCAGTACACCCAATGTTAAGGAGGTTAATATGCCCTGTGCAGCTTTACTCCCCGTGAAAACTGATTTACATGATGAGATATTTTTAATGTTAAATAAAAAGCTACTATGCAATTTTTCGGTAGATTTAGATATTGCACATAATACATATATTAAACTAGAATCAAAGTATGCATCTGAGACATAGTCACTTACGTGTACATGAACTCTTACATTTACAGAAGCCTAGATGCAGGGATCTGCCTGACGTGATGAGAATCTCAGCACTTTTATATAACACAGTGTTAATGTAATATCTCTAGGGAAGAAGTATGAAGTGTTCATCGTTTGGGATAAAAAGTTAAGTATTAAATTCAACAAAGTTTCAAATCCTCCAAAAATGGTCATAGGTCATGTTACTTTAAACCTGTTGAAGTTTTTTTGGCTGAAATAATAGGCAATGACTAGGGCACACAATTTAAGTCCCCCAAAAACACGTCAGTCAGTACGGATGACAATACAAACGTAATTGAGGCGCTTGGATCTTTCATTTTTAAACCTACCGACATGTGATGTAATACGCATGGGCCGCCATCATCTGAGGATCGGCGCTCCCCGTGACGTCATCGGGAGCGGTGATCTGTCGACATGGCAGTCGGTCTTCGAAAAACCCGAGGCTGACTTGGGTTAACGTATTCATCACTATCAGCACATTGTCATGAATGAGGTAAAATCCCCCTATACTGCCAACGGAGTATGGCAGTATATGATAGGATCGTATAGACAACCTAGGTTAAGTACCCTAGGAGTCTGAAAAATAGTAAAATATCATGTATCATCAAAAGCCGCAAAAACGACAACCTCCCAAAGCTCCGCACACTAAAGTATAAAAAGTTTTTAGCGTCAGAAGATGGCAAAATCCCAAAAATTCTTTTGTACAGGTGGTTTTAATTTTGTAAATGTATGAAAATATTATAAATCTATAAAAATTTGGTATCTCTGTAATCATACCGACCCAAAGAATAAAGCAGACATGTCATTTGGGGCGTACAGTGAAATCCGTAAAATCCAAGCCCACAAAATACAGCACAAATGCTGTGTTTTTTATTCACTGATTTGGAATTTTTTTTCCGCTTCCCAGTACATGGCATGGAATATTAACCACCATTTTGGAGTGTAATTGTTACGCAGAAATAAGCCATAACACAGATCTGTACATGGGAAAATAAAAAGTTATAGATTTTTGAAGGTGGGGAGTGAAAAATGAAAATGCAAAAACGAAAAAGGCTGCGGCGTTAAGGGGTTTAAAGCGTGAAATAATGCGAACCTATCCTAACATAGGTCATTAATATCAGATTGTTGGTGGTCCAACATCCATCACCCTCACAGATCTGCCGTTCCAGCAATTACTAACCAGAAAGTAGAAAGAAAAATACTAACCCATATAACCAAATCAATACAACTAAGCTCCATTCACACTCTAAAACAAACCATCCAGAACTCTCTCTCCCTGATAAGTTTTACAGTGATGAGATTGGAATGAGAAGGGGACAGGTTCCAGATTTTTTTTTTTTTTTTAGAATTCTTTCATTTTAAATGGGCCCTAAATGTGGACATAGAAAGACATAAAAGGGGGCGTGGTTGGCGCTGAGGAAGACGGCCCGTGAGGAAGGAGCTCCCGGCCCGATCCGCACAGACCCAGGACTGACTGCAGATACGGAGGCAGAATGCCGGCAGACCGGCGAACTCGGGTCCCGAGCACCGGGACAACGGGGAGGAAACGCGGAGCGAGGGAGACCGCAAGTAAGGCTATAAGCCACTACTCCCCAGCGGAACGCCACGCGGCAAAGATGGCGCGGGGAGAGAATAGTTGCAGCGCAGCACACGCAGCAGCACCCGCGCTCTGCCGGCACAGTAAAAGACCACAGATGAATCCTAAAAGAAGGCAAATCTCCCCTATAAGCTTTATGTGCCCAATAGATGGAGATAGGAACAGAGTCTCGGACACACAGTCCCCAGCTTCATCCCCAGAGATTGGGGAATCAGTAGCATATGCTGCCACTAATGCTGCGTTCAGACAGCAACTCTTCCCAATCTACTTCCCTACCTCACAATATACTGGGAGCTGATAGAAGATTCAAGAACCCCACAAGTAGCCCTGCAAGAAAAAAGCAAAGCAACAGGATGACTCATTAACTGAAGCATTTATCTACATAATGCGAGAGGGCACTTCCTCAAAGACAGCTTGCAGCTTCCAGACCACTGACAAATTGAGTACTGAAAATAACCCTAAAAACTAATGCTAGAAGCACTTAGATCCTCACTGCAGAGGGACATAACATCCCTGTTGAAACCTCTTCAAGCATCTTTCAAAGAACTAGGTGACCAAATGTCGCATACAGAAGATAAACTAGCCTCCTTTGTAAGTTTCACAATGAACTGTAGACTCTCATAACAAATCTAGAGGATATAAGTGGCAACTATTCAAGCGAAGATATATCGACTATGAAGATAGGGACAGGCACAACAATAAATTCAGAGGAATAATGAAACATGCATAATGCCCATCTCAATCCTATATATTCAACAAATGACAAAGTCACTACTACCAGAGTTACGACTCAGTGAAATGTTGAGTGACTTTATCGGCAGCGACGCTTCAATCCAGACGCGATTCCAACCTATACAGCACTCCTACGGGAGAAAGAAATCCCTTACAGGTGGGGATTTAGAAAATCCTGTAAAGTGGCAAAATAATATCGTAGCCATCAATCAATCAATTGAGGAAGGAAGAAAATATTGGAATCCTGGGGGTATAAACAGAGGAACAGAAACTCCCCCGTTCGAGCTCAACACGATGAAACCATATTGACCCACAATGGCGGGTCAATGAAAAATCCTAAGAAAATCCTCAGAATTAAAGTTAGAGGATACAGGGCCGGACTTTGACCCTCGCGTTTACATTAGAATGGGACCCCTTAAGGAAACCTACCACTTCAGGTAGGGCTTATAAGTGATATGCGTGCACCAGCTCAGGGTGAGGGTGCGGCGCTTATCTCTGTTATGTTTTAAAACAGTTTGAAAGTGTTACCATTGCTACCACATTCCTATTCAGATGCAAGCACGGTCGCGGCCATGGTGCGCCGAGCGCGGAACCCGGTGCGGGGAGCTAGTAAAGGATATAAACATTAATAAACTGTTAACCCTTCAACTGTTTAAAACTAACGGAGATCAGCCGGCACCAGCTCACCCTGAGCTGGTGCCGGCATGTCTAGCTATAAGCCCTACCCGAAGTGGTAGGTTTCCTTTAAAAGTACTACAATTACCGCTGGTGGTAGCAAGAAACCATGTTGTACTGTTTTAACTGTCTTATTGTTACCTTTTTATAGTTATTAATATAGGCCTAAGTAAGTTACCAAGAAAATATGTACTATCAAATGCAAGATTGTATTGGTTCCAATTTAGATCAACAAGAAAGACAAAGGATATTAGCACTATCTCATCCTTTACAATGGGAGTAACACTATTGTCCCTTAATTGTAAAAGGCATAACAGTCCCTTCAAACGCTCAAGTCTATGAGAAGAAGGCTCTTAAGGAAAGAGCTGATATAATATGCATTCAAGAGACGCACGTCGCTCGCTAACCCACCAAAATTTTTTTTCTTCCTTCGAGAAGAAAAAAGAGGGGTGCTATATTGCCTTAAAACAACCTTGCAGTATCTGTTTCTACACAGATATTGATGTACACACCGGTATATTATTGTCATATGCTCTATAAATAACGGTCACATACACATAGTTAATTTATTATGGCCGAATAGCGCTCAGGGAACCTTTTTTAAGAATTAATGAGCAAAATAGAGACAGTTAAAAGAGGTTCCTGATTCATATTTGGTGACTTTAATGCTGTAAATTTACCAGCTCAAGACACAACATCAGGCAGATAAACTGAGAACCACTATCACTTAATGACCATTTTGGGAAAATCAATGTACTGATATATGGCGAATCAAATTCCAGTGAAAGGGACTACACCTTTTCAAGCAGACACAAATCATATTCTCGCATAGACATATATAGTAGGGGATAAGCTTGTATTAGATCGAGTTAAACCTCTTCTATTGGGTTGATTAAGTGATCTGACCACGCTCCAGTGAAGATCACCCTCTCAGATACATTCCCAGAATGTAATGATTATTCTGGAAGGCAGATATGTCTACATTTCATACCAGTCACTCGGCTAAAATAGAATTAGCTTAGGGAATTGTTTACACCTAAATGAATGGAGAAGCAGATATATTCTCATATTGGATTACACACAAAGGCTATATGAAAGATGATCTATCAAACTAAACAGCAAAAATAAAGAACGCAAGAGAGAAAAAAATTAACAACCACCACTATCTAAAATCCACCTGTTAGACAACAAAATAAACAAGCGATTCCCAATCATGATAGAGTCATTAAACAGAGAAAGGGACCACATTATACACTCCCTACAAAAGTTAAAAATAAAATTTTATTCCCATGACCAAAAGGCAGGCGCTTATTAGCGAATAAACTAAAAAAGAGGATACTCAATCTAAAATTCCCCATACTACCATCCCCGTACAGGAGAGAAGGTAATGTCACCAAGGGATATAGCGAATGCATTTATGGCCTACTATGCGAAGCTGTATAATCTTGACAAAGACCATAACGACAAATCCCTTCATCAGAACATATCGACAATTCCTAGATAAAATCCCACTTCCCAAAATTACACCAGAAGACCTTGAAAAACTTAACACCCCTATTAGCAAAAAAAGAAATTTTCAATACAATTAAGAGCATCCAAAGCAACAAATCCCCTGGGCCAGATGGACTTCCGGGTCTCTCACTACAAAAATATGCTAGATTCCCACTCCATACTCCGAAGAGTATAGAAAAAGCGTCGCAGACAGGGAAATTTCCCGAACAAATGCTGTCAGCACTCATAGTAGCTCTCCCGAAACAGGGAAACCGGCGGATAAACCATGTAACTTCCATCCATTTCCCTATGAGATGAGGACATTAGCTTTATGCAAAAATATAGCAAATAGGCTTAAAGAAATTGGACCCAGGCATTATAGCTGCGACCATCTGCTTCACCCAGTAGGAAGCTTCAGACAACACAAGAAAACTGATCAATATCCTCAAATTTGTGAGATAAAAATTCCCTGCCACATTCCTCACAATAGAAAAGGTGAACTGGGACTATGTTTTTCAAGTGCTACAAAAATTTGGCCTTGAAGGCCATATACTGATGGCTATTAGAGCTCTTCACTCAGACCATCAGCAGAGTGTTCATAATGGCACGCTATCCCAATCGTTCACCCTGTCGAATGGCAGTAGGCAAGGGTGCCCCCTGTCCCCTATAATTTTCGTTCTTACAATTGAACCATATGTGGAAGCCAGCAAATGAACAAAAAATCTCAGGAATAAAAATAGGCAAAGAGGAACATAAATCACCCTTTTTGCAGACGATATAATTCTTACATCCTCAAACCCGGAAACATCGCGACAACACATCTTTGAAATTTAAATGGCTTTGGAATATCTCGTACATAAAGTAAATAAAGTAAATCTCAAATATTACCGTTCATTACAACCAACAACATAAAAAAATTAAAAAAGCGACTATTTAGTAGATTGGCAAAAGGACACACATTACATACCTGGGGTATTGAACTGGATATCCGACAGCCGATCTGGTTAAAACACATATGCCCCAATGCTAGATAAATAGGAAAAGAATGGCAGAATACTCCAAGGGAATTTTATCTTGGTGTGGAAGGATAGCAGCTTCAAGATGATGACCTTCCTAAACTCCTCTATCTTTAGGACTCTCTCCATGCCTGTGTCGGAACACCTACTTTAAGAAAGTAAGAAACTATAGTTAGGAAATTTATTTGGAAGATACCAACCCAGAGTCTCGCTTCAACCTTAGTCAGACCCAAATCATGGGAGGATTAGGAGTACCAGAAATTAAAGACTACTATACTGCAGCGATATTGGATCAATCAAGACACTGGGGAAACCTCTGACAACAACAAATGGTCCATAATAGAACAACACCTAAACAAAAAATTTCCATTACACAATGAAAATAATCAATATCATGGCAGATTAAACCCCCCACCATCTCCATTTCTCACATGTCAGACTACTGATCAAGCATGGAAAACACTAATCAATCCACCAAGGGACTAAAAAACTTTCACTAAAACTAATCCCATCACCTTCTTAGAATACAACATAAGGAATAATTTAAGCAATTGGGGAAAACAGGGGATTGAGACTTAGAGCTTCAGCAAACAAAAAATGTGTAGTGAACAACGTACAATCCCTGGTTAGAGATAGCCCCTGGAGAAAAAGGGAATATCCTTCTTCTATAACTGCCTAGAGAATAAGAACAAATGGGGAAACTCCATATATGCTAGCATGGAAAAAGATCTCAACTCCACATATAAACCTAACCAATGGAACAACACCTATCATTAATCACAGTACATTGCGCAGTATATCCCATACGAGAGCAGTAGTATAAAATCTCACCTGAGGTGGTACTTACCCCAGCAAGATTAAGTAAAATATTTCCTTCTTCCCCCCCGCCGGATGCTGGCCTATTTGCGGACAAAAGGAACCCTCTACACACACTTTAGGGATTGCCCCAAAATCCAGGACCTGGCATCTATCCTGTGAGCTACTCCATAACTCTGGCATAAGAAACATTTCACATTCCCCTGCAACAGCAATTCTTTGATCGTTTAAAAGAACTCCCACCCAAAACCAGAACCATAGCGCCCATATCCTTGTACTCTAAAAAGGTCCTCAAAGACATTGGAAAAAGAACCAGAAGTCCAAACTGGGGGAAGTCTATCACCAGGTTAACAGGATATGTGGATATGAAAAAGCCATAGCAATTCAAACAAATAAGCTAAAAGCTTTCCAATCACAATGGACAAGTGAACGCAGAGCCCATTTAACCAAGAATAACAGGACTTAACATCCACCTTTAGCCTGACTATATGTCAAGCAATTAGCTTGTTAAATTTGTCTAAAATGTTTACTAAATATATGTTATTTAAGTATTAACAATATGAACTTTATGAGCCTCCAAGGCCATAATGGAAAGATTGTAGAGTCAAAGTATTTGAAATTCCGCTGGACTCCCCTTGGCCCGCTGTCGTAAGGTCCAAAAGGGGTATCAAGGGGATATTAAAACAAATGACGCTAAGATCTAGCAGAATAAGTGTGAGTTGAAAATCTGGATGTATATGACCGTGCTCATTTGTTTGTATGATGTATGGGGCCCACGGGTCATGACTCGGTATGTCCTTACCTTTGTTATATTTGGAAATTCTATAAAATATTTTAAAAAAAGACCTAGAGAAGACACTAGGGTCACCCAAATAAAAACTGTATGCAAATGGGAAAGTAAATTAAATACATACTGTCTTTAACAAGTGAACACTAGGTCACAAGGAACTGATATAGGTCTGTAATAAGTGTCTTGGCGAGCACAGGCAGCCACGTCACCCTTCTTTCCTCCATAGGCTAAAGAGCATCACCAAGTAATCACTAAGCCTTGACCGGAGCCATAGAAACATGGGGCTGTGATCGAGAAACAAATCATGCAACTAGACCATGGCCCCCTTAGAAGCCGTGTAAATGAGCCTTTTGGGATGAGTGGATTCGTTTAAGTTTGTGAAAACTGTACAGGCTGGCAAGCTTTTTAGCATGCATCCCATAATGCTGTCTGAACCTGTTGGTGAGTTTGGAGTTGGTAGACTCCCTTTACCTCTGGCCTCTAATTTTTGACTATTCTATCCCAACCATATCTGCTTTTACACCTTCACTAACATGAATATCTGTACCCAAATAAATATATATATGTACCGATAATATAATCCTCTATAAAATAAATCAATTCAAAACGCAAGCAGGGTTTTAAGACTTCAACTATAAACCATAACAATTAACAATGTATACATTTTTTTTCAGTGTATATAATATATATTACAGTAATAACTATGGTAATAACAATTGTAAGAACAAAAGTTCTAAATACTGTAAATAATAAACTGTAGTAAGTAAGAAAAAAAATCTCCATTATAAAAGTGATAACCCTCTATACTAATAATAAAATAATTAAATAATAATTTAAAAAAATGCAAAAAATTAGGTGGAGGTTCAGGGGCCTGATGTAAGGAAAAGCTCTGCTTGGTTATGTCTTTTGTTAGTTCAATATAAGCCTCTTTATGTTCTAGTTCAAAATGTAATGTATCTTTTTGGGAGAACCTGTCATAGGGAGAGTAATTTTTACCCGAAGACAATTCCAATAGCATGGCATGTTTCATTTCAAAAATGCCTTTGTCAAACATATGAATTACGCCAGTGCTTTTAATCAATTGTTTTGCCTCAATGACCACCTGCCAGCAGCGTGTGGTGAGTCCGGGGGAGGCGCCGCGCTCAAAAAGACCAGTCCTATGCTCAATACCCTCTTCCCCTCCTTAGTCAGAGCTCTCCCTCCCTCCATCAGCCTCTGCCTATGGATACCTCACATAAACATCGGGTTAACCATAGAAAGAGGAAAAAGTTGGAAAATTAAAGTGTATTACACAATAACAAGGGAACTTGAATGGTAGAGATGGAGGGTCTCCATCTCTATCTGTCCATGAGCAAACCCTGCCGACCTTACTCTTATATATGCATATATCAAAGTATGGCAGGGTGAAATTTACAGACAGATAGAGATCACATGACACCTGCATCTGCGGCCATTTTACGGACAGGAATGTCCGACTGAAAAGGTAAAAGAACTGGAGCATTCACCTTACATATCAAGAAAGCGGAGCAGAACTATAATAGATGTATATTGGCAAATTCGCCTAATCCTGTCCCCACACATTAGTACACACATTACAAAAACATGAGGTAAGAGTGCCCCTCCCCCCCCTCTTCGGACCAGGAAAGATTTAACAGTAATCCCCGCCAAAAAAAGAAGACTCGAAGGATTGTAAAACTTTTTACTTACTTTTTACGCTTTGGCTCTGCTGGTGCAGGTATGTACCATAAAATTTTCTACATAAATCTGGACCAGAACCAAGCTATTACAAATACCAGAAAAAGTGTATTACACGAGACAATTCTCAAACAAATGTTACAGTTAAAGGGAACCTGACCACAGGAATGTCATATTAGTTGGTGATGGGTTCCAATAGCCTAGGCCAGTGATGGCGAATTTTAGGGGCCGAACTACAACCCAAAAACCTGCATATTTATTGCAAGGTGCAACCAAAATTAAGCATAACTTATTGCTCCCTGTTCAAACCTTTCAATCACTTTGGCCCCCTTGATGACAGTACACACAGTAGAAAGATGGAAAATTTTCTTTATTTTAGCTTCTTTCCCGTTTCCCTCTGTACACAGAGAATCGTTGTGCCAACAGGAGGTCCTCCAAAATAATTTGACCCTGTCTTATTCTCCCTCTCCTACAGTCCCAAGTAGCAAAGTCAGTATCAAAATATGACTGAAACAGCATCTTTTAAGTTGCTTGGACTGCAGGAAAATTCTTTGAGTCTTGTCTGGTGTGCTGGGGGTGATGCCCAAGTGGCCCACAAAACGGGTGAGGTTGCCACCACTGGCCGATGCTATGCTGATTTGGAAAATGCCTTTGAAAATGTCACCTTCTGAACATTTTAGTACTTTAATAAGGTTTATTTCATAACATTGTTCTCTGGCAGCATGAGGTGATTCCCAGGGAGGGGGGGCAGCTACAGCTGTGTGTACCGTGGTCAGTTCCCCTCACTTTAAACTTATTCAACTTGCTAACTCTCTCCATTTACGTCATGTACATTGAGCAAGAGAGGAGGGAGTGTGGGAGGAGCTGGTAGAATGCTTGAGGAGATACAGGCGCACACATGCTGAATCTGCCCTTCCCCTGGACTCACCAAGCTGCTGCAGGGAGCCAGTGTAATGTGTACAAAATTTTATAAACAAATCATTATAGTAAACATGGTTTTATTTTGGGTAAATTACTCGGAAATTCTGTATGGGCTGGAATTGATAAATAGGGGGGAGATAGAAGAAGATATATTTTATGAGAAGAAAACTATATAAGAGAAAAAATCAAAGGGACAGTAACTAAACAAATATATGTAAGGGCGAGTAATCACATATATAATATATAATATATATAATATATACTGATATAATATATATACATATATAACACAATTTTTATAATGTGAACGTTACTAGGACTAGTTTATTAGATCGATTGGCTATGTAATTATAGAGGTTCAAACAAATATGAAATGATTATTAATGTGGGAAATAATATTGATATTTATTGGTAGTAGACATATCCACGTATGTATAATGGTCAAGTGTATAATTTAGGAGACTATTTGAAGCATAATTTTTATAGGCCCATGATATATAGGCAGATATGAAGGTACAGTATGTGATATATGGGAAGATAGGATTGTATACAGTAAGTACGAAAGCATACAGACCCTTTTAAATTTTCACTCTTTGTTTCAATGCAGCCTATTGTAAGATAAAAAAAAAGTTATTTGGTTGTACTCATAATATACACTCTCCAAAAAACTCAATATCGCATGGTCATTAGTATCAGACCCCTTGCTCAGTGTTGAGTAGAAGCAGCTTTGGAGCTGGTTGTAGACCAGAGTCTTCTTGGGAATGATGACCTAGTCTTGTACACCTGAGATTGGGGATCCTCTGCTCGACTAGTAGATTCCGCTCCATGGTCGCTCTAGGTGGATGGGGGAAAAATGTGGTGGAAGCCATTTTACAAGTCCTCTCAGATGCTCAATTGGGTTAGATCCTGGTCTCTTGCTGGGCTAGGCAGGAAATGGGTCACAGAGTTGTTCTGAAGGCCACGTGTTGTGTTACTTGTTGGAAGGTGAACCTTAGGCCCAGTAGTAAGGTTCACAGCACTCTGGCGAAGGTTTCATCCATCTGTAATTTGCCACATTAATCTTCCCTCAATTGCAAGCAGTGGATCCTGTCCCTGCCACATAGCATGATTTGCCACCCTGTTGGACACTCTGCCAAATAAAGCATCTACTGGAGGAGTGCTGCAATGATAGTTGACTTAAGTGAACTTTGTGCCATCTCCTTACTGATCAGCCACAATGATCTTGGGGTTTCTTTTCGCCTCATCACCAAGGTCTTCTCCCACCATCAAGGCCACTGTGTCTGAGTGTTGCATAAATTTGTTGTAACTTTTTCCAGATCTGTGCCTTGCCACAATCTGCCTTTGAGCTCCTGGGTAGTCCTTAGACCTCATGATTTCAAGTGCACTGACATGCGCTTGTGAGCTATGAGGTCTTATGTAAACATGTAATCAAGTCCCATCAATTTAATAAACACAGCTAGAATCCAATTAAGGAGTAGAAATGACTCAGAGAGGATGAAATGAATAGCATGTGAGTTTAATGTGATCTTACAGCAAAGGGTTTGAATACGTATGGCCATGTGATATTTCAGTTTAATAGCTTAGCAAAAATATGTCAAGATGGGGTGCAGAGTGTACATTAATCTCTAAGCACTCTAGGTGCTCAGGGTGAGCCTTCATCATAGAGAGAACTGGTTTACTGTTTAATGTTGCAACAAACACCCAACACTAATTTGCACAATTGTCACTGGGGAGCCGCCAGGGGCATTTAAAAGACGATGTCACAAGAGTCGCAAGCGACGCTATCGGCGCATCCCATGAGTTTGGGTCTAATTCCATTTCATCTGATCATCTCTTGCTAAAAACCATTTTTACTATGGCATCATGTTGCTGGTTACATATAGTTTGTTTAGAATCACAAAGGAAACCTATTACCAATGCAAATAAGTAAAGAGATGGGTGGAATGTCCACTTCAAAGCTTAGATTAAAAGTTGTATTTACAGGCAGTCCAGGAGTACATACAAGTAGGGTCTGTAGGTTTGTTCTAAGTTGAAGTTGTACTGTAACTCGGAACTGTATAACTTTATAATTGTAACCCACAGTCAAAGGTTTTTGTGACAATTGGTATTTTAAAAGTGTTGGATGTCATTAGAACCAGGAGACTAACAATAAAAGCTCATGTGAACAAATGTGATAACTGTTATAGCTATTTACTATAGCCAAAGGATAAAGTACAGTAAATTGCCAAATCAGAGGTCGTTTGTAACTAGGGTTGTTGTTGTAAGTAGGTGTTCTAGAAGAAGGGGACCGCTGTATATTTATTTTTTTTTACAAACTGGAGAGGTGGCAAAAAACCTAACCTCACAACAGCTGGACAATATTTCATTTGATAATTCAGATCTTAAAGATATATAGATACATTGCAAGATCATCAAGGACTTTAAAAAAATCATCATTAAAAATTGTTTTATTAGAGATTGAGGAGACATGCTCGTCCAGATTGATGCTGGGTCCGAAGCATTAGGGTACTCGGAAAATGCTCGTTACCGGACGAATACTTCGCCCGTCGAAAAATGGCAGCTCCGCCGTATTTACTTTTTGGAGGCCCAGAAAACGAGCCAATCAACAAGCCAGGAGGACTTTGCACTACCACATAGGTACGGGTACCCTCTACAAGTACTGATACAGTGGTTTGGCTGGCCAGATCATGACCCTTGGGATAGACTACGCGGCCGCGGATGCTGCCGGATCATTCTGTCTCTTGGATGCCGCTAGGAGAGAGAGGCTGCTGCTGTAGGGAAGCGTTAGGGTGGTTCTATACTTAGGTTAGGCGGAGGGATTTCTCAAAGAAACCACAGCCCTTCTTGGGCTACAAACGATTCTACTGTTTATTTTAATTTGCATCCTTTATCCATTTTGTGAGGGTGTACAGGGGCTTGCTTACGTATGTGAGTTTACCTCTAGTGGCAACACATATCACTAGCAAAGACGAAGTGGGAAAATTCCAGATAAGGGGTTGGATTCGTCTTTAAGGCAAGCAGAGTACCCATAGTGTGCACTACTGGATAGTTGTGCTTCCTTGATACTTGGGCTAGAATAAGCCATAGGGAGAATACAAAAGTCTTCTTGTGAAGCCACAGTAGCGGTATTATATATTTGTTTTGTTATCTCTGGGGCTGGTAGTTGTTTCTGCGTATTATGGTACTGCCAATTGAGCAATTTTAGTGAGACTTGCGACCGCGTGTTTGTCGCTAGTGGGCGCACATATCATCCAAAAGGCCCGAAGTGGCAAAATCAGTAGGGGTTGGATTCTATAGCAATGAACTCGTTCACTCTGGCATGTATGGTCGCGCTTTGATACTTGGCGTAGAAAATAGCCAATGGAGATACAAACAGTTCTTAAGCTCTACAGTAGGTTCAATTCGAGGAGTCTGGCGTAGTTCGCAGGCATGCTGCCAATTGGCATGTGGAGGTGCTAACGGGTGCGCGTGGAGAATACGCTTCATCATTATGTGTTTTCGAGTTTGAGTCGAGGGGGATTTTTAGTTACGTGGTCATTCAATGGCAAGTAGGCTGATGGTGCAAAAATCTCCTCTTCTCTTTCTTTTTTTTTCCCCCCGGCCACCCCACACTCCCCCTCCTCCGCCACCACCTCCCCCCCAAACAACTGACCAACCCACCCGCCCCCGCCCCCCCCACTGCTATTGCACAGACAACGCCCTTACCATATTATAACGCATTTAAACTGTCAAGAGGGTTGGGGAGAAGGCACACGTGGCCATTCGGCGGAAGATGGCGCACATATGGGAGATTTATCACATTGCATTTAACTTCTGATTTCATTATATAGTGAAAATGAACCGGAAAAATTGAAAATTTGTAGTATTCTTGAATCCTCAGATGTAAAGTTCTATTTTTAAAAACTTTGTGGTTTTTCAGACAGATGTACTGATTCAAAAAGAAGAAACAGATTGTCTTCTGAAGATCTTGATATGGAGAGCTTAGGTCCATGAGTTGGCTTTAAGTAGCACTCTTCTTTTTTTCTTTTTTGTCTTATCCAGAGTATTAAGTAGCTGAACTTGAATATCAATGTATAAAGACCTGGAAAATTGGTAAAAATGTAGTTTCCATAGTGACTGTAGAACTGGATGGACTGCAGATCGTCATGCACTTCAGTCAGATAAAAAGCTGAGGAACAATGTATTATTGTGTAAAAATATTACGTATAGGTAAAAGATAGGTACTGTATTTCTGGGATGTGGAAGAGATGGCCCTGGTGTATCTGTGCTTTCATTTAGTAGAGGGCGCTTGGAGGGGGGACTTTGTAAAGGGGTATAACCCCTTTGAGCCCTTTTCTTGGTGTTTCTAGGGCTGGTTGTAAGGGAGTTACTGTCGGTGTCTTAAATGGTGGTGCCATGTGTTGAGGCTTGTATGTAATCTCCTGCTGTCTGCTGGATGCACTCTGGTGAGAGTTTTCCCTGTCTGTGGGTAAGTGATTTTGATGTGCTCACCTTGGCTGGGCCCTCTTCACATGGAGAGGCCTGGAGCTTTACGTCCACGTGAGGGGTTGTTCAACCTTGTTTCTGCTTATTTCAACAATGATATAAGGATTTAGACTTAGACATTGTCAATAAGCAAGAATCACAATCAAATGACGTAGAGATACTCAGAGTAATATTCTAAGTTCTGCGTAACTTACATATAGATGATAGAATCACAAGTATGTATCTGTCAAAATGTGACTCTTTATATGTATACCTGTTGTTCTTTTAATAAAGGAATTTGAAAAAAAAAAAAAAAAAGATAGGTACTGTAGGTTTGTTCATAAGTTGAATTTGTATGCGAGTCAGAATTGTATATTTTATAATTGTAACCCCAGCCAAAAACTTTTTAGTCTCTTTGACAATTGGATTTTAAAAATGTTGGGATTTCATAAATATTATTTTAATATTTCCCTGACTTACAGCAGTACAGTTCTGTGTTACATAATATGGAATATAAAGCCAATCTTGATGGAGATGTCTACTCTGTTCCATTTATTCTTGGCAGATTAAATTATCCCAAAATTGGCTTAGTATCCCATGTTATAGTAACGCAGAACTGTACGCTGTAAGTCGGGAAATTAAAATAATAATTATGATAACCCAACATTTTAAAATCAATTGTCAAAGAGACAAAAGTTTTTGCTGGGGTTACAATTATAAAATATACAATTCTGACTCGCATACAAATTCAACTTATGAACAAACCTACAGTACCTATCTTTTTTTTTTTTTTTTCAAATTCCGTTATTAAAAGAACAACAGGTAACATATAAAGAGTCACATTTTGACAGATACATACTTGTGATTCTATATCTATATGTAAGTTACAGCATAACTTAGAATATTATCTGAGTATCTCTACGTCATTTGAATTGTGATTCTTGCTTATTGACAATGTCTAAGTCTAAATCCTTATATCATTGTTGGAGATACAGAAACAAAGGTTGAACAGACCCCTCACGTGGACGTAAAGCTCCAGCCTCTCCAATGTGATAGAAGGCCCAGCCAAAGGTGAGCACATCAAATCACTTACCCCAGACAGGGACAAACTCTCACCAGGAGTAGCCAGCAGACAGCAGGAGATTAGCATACAAGCCTGCAACAAATGGCACCACCATTTAAGACACCGACAGTAACCCTTACAAACCAGCCCTAGAAACACCAAGAAAAGGGCTCAAAGGGGTAATACCCCTTTACAAGTCCCCCCTCCAAGCGGCCCTCTACTAAATGAAAGCACAGATACACCAGGGCCATCTCTTCCCACATCCCAGAAGGATACAGTACCTATTTACCTATACGTAATATTTTACACCTAATACATGTTCCTCACCTTTTATCTGAACTGAGTGCATGACAGACTGCAGTCCATCCAGTTCTACAGTCACTATGGAAACTAACATTTTACCAATTTTCCGGTCTTTAACATTGATATCAAGTTCAGCTACTTAATAAACTCTGGATAAGACAAAAAAAAAAAAGAAGAGTAGCTACTTAAAAGCCAATCATGGACCTAAGGTCTCCATATCAAGATCTTCAGAAGACAATCTGTTTCTTCTTTGAATCAGTACATCTGTCTGAAAACCACAAAGTTTTTTAAAAATAGAACTTACATCTGAGGATTCAAGAATACTACGAATTTCAATTTTTTCGGTTCATTTTCACATAATGAAGAGAATTAGATGCAATGCGGTTCGAATTCATTATCCAGGGCTTCAACCGATATTCCTCAGCTCCAAGCACTATGATTGGGTTTTCTTTCATGTATCTACCTTTTGATAATGTGGTGGGAACTTGACCATTGTGGTTGTTATATGGAGCACCTCTCGCCTTCATACTCCTATGTATATATTTTTAGTAAATCTTCATTCATTGATATGCTTCAACCTCAAATATCTACCAAATTACTGGTATACTCTGTCAAAGAAAAGACCCATCTCGTTTGTAGGATGTATAACACAAATGTATGTTTTGTGTCGTTGTCTTGTGTCGAGTTCATCCTACTATCACTATGGCATGATCGTTATGTACAATATGTCATCCTCTTCATTATTTTTCTCTCATGCCGTTAAGACAAAGTGCTGTACTATCATTGGGTCATGGTTTGTTGGGTTTGAACCCTGTTGGACATGCTGTATTCATATCAATCTATGTTTTTGCTCAGATTACTATTTAGATCATTTTTTCTGCGACATAACCCGCTCCTAAAAATCTCATGTACAGACACATCTCATGTCAACATGCTAAATTATGTAGAGGGAACATTGATAGGCATAACAGCTCATGCTCACTTTGATATCAATATTTTTAATTATTTCTGTCATTCTAAGATAAAATCTATTGAAGGACAACGTAAGCATTTTCGACCTGTACAGCCCACCTGACTTGTGTCGCCTGTTTATGGACAATCCTTGTTTATACATGAGAACCACATCAGTTTCTCACCGAAACAGGAATAAGTATTTTTCTCTGTTGTATCTTGCCCTTCTTCCAATGTTTAACCCAGTGATTTATAGTCTTAAAAATGAAGATGTTAAGCAAGTTCTTGTAAGATCCTTTAAAATCAGTTTTTTTTTAAAGTGACACTGTCGACAGATTTTACCCCAATTAAAACTATAGCCCCACATTGTTAAGGGATAAAAATGAGCTAAGAAGAATCATCTTTTACTAGAGAGAGTCACTTTTAAGGGTGGAGCGGGAGTGCCACTTCAGACACTTTTTCTCTGGATCTATATTACCACTATCTTAGTTACCACATCTGATTGTTACCCCTTAGCCTATTTATTCTTCCTATTCATATAAATGAATGGAATGTTGTTCTGTGCTTTGTTCAATGGCCCAAACTGACAAAAAGCCCCTGCACTATTTTCTCTCTGACTTTTTGAACTTTCTTTTCAGGCAAATTGCTTGCACATGTATTTATAAAGTGTCTGTGGCTCAATTGTGCACTTATATGGGCGCTCTGCTGCACAGTTTGGACATACGGCACCATTTATTTATGCAAATTTCAATCGCCTAGTATGTTTAACTATAAAGATCATTTTCATTCCTTAATGTCCGCCGTATCGGCATTTTACGGCGGTCATTAAGGGTACTCCTTCGGCGCGTCAGAAGAAGATTTAGGGACATTGGGCTCTGCCACAGCCTGACCGAGGCTGCCAGCTTCTCTCCCCGCCGGGTTCCGCCTCTGGCAGGACCTGGTTGTTGTAAATGAGCATGCTCACTTGTATTGCAGTGTAAAGACTTTAACAAGCGATCGGATGATCAAGCCAAGAAGTAGAAAATGTTAAAAAAAGTAAAAAAAAAAAAAAAAAAAGATTAAGTCATTTTTATAATTAATAAATAAATGAAATAAAAGTCCCATAATCTCCCAGTTACACATAAAATGCAAAGAAAGTATATAAAACACAAAAACACGTACATATTTGGTTATCACCGCGTCCGTATCAATCTGTACAAAAAATCTAATCAATATGAACCACTTGGTGAACGATGTAAAAAAAAACTCAAAAAACTTCCCGTATATACAATTTTACATCAACAAAATCACAAAAAAAGTTTCTAAAAAGTGATCAAAAAAAGTTACGTTCCCTATATGTACAACTGAAAGGAACAACTCTTTTGCAAAAAATAAGCCTCAATCAGAAACTGATAACAGAAAAATACAGAAGTTATGGCCCTGAAAAGTGTCAATAGTAAAACAACAATGCAATTTTCTCCAATTTGGGTTTTGATAAGGAAAATGAGCAAAGATAAGAAAAATATATAAAGAGTATCACCGCATCGTAGTGAACCAGAGATTAAGATAAAATATAATTTTTAAGTACAGTGAGCGGGGGGGAAAAAATGTTGTCCCCCTTGAAATAGTTAATAAAATCTCATGAATGAGTTTAGAATCCCCAAATGAATTTTCTATAAATTGTATCTCATCCCGTAAAAATAAGCCATCATATGTTGACATTACCAAAAAAAAAATGATTAGGTCGTACAACGTGACAATAAAATCTGTGTGAATGGCGCCTCATTCATTCTATGCCGGACCGTTCTGCCCATACAGCAGTTACACCACATATGGGGTATCAGCACACTCGGAGTAATTGGGCATCAAACAATTGCAGTGCGTTCATCCTTTAAATATTCTGAAACTGTCAGTTTTGGCCAAATGTATGTATTTCCAAAAAAATTCCATGTTTCTAATACACAGGTCCATATTGTTTTAACCCATGTGAACACTTAAGGGTTAATAGCTTATAGAAGTAGTTTTACATACGGTGGGGGGTGAAGTTTTTAGTGGGGGTAATTTAGGGGCTTACTATTATTTAGGCCTTTCAAAGTCACTTGAAAGCTGAGGTGTCCCTCAAAATGTGAGTTTTGGCAATTTTCATGAAAATGAGAAAATGGCACCTAAAGTTCTGCACCTCATAACATCCTAGAAAGTGAGAGGGGCACAATAAAATAACAACATAAAGCAGACATTCTGTAAATGTTAATTATCAAGCTTTTTGGTGTAGTTTACTTCCTGTCTGGAAAGCAGAACATTCAAACTTGGAAAATGAGAATTGTTACAAACTTTTGGCAACTTTCATTTTTTCAGGAACAAAACGCAAAACTTACACTTAAAATTATAACTACATGAAGTACAATGCATCACGAGAAAACATTCTCAAAATCACCGGATATGTTAAAGCGTTCGTAAGTTATAACCAATTCAGGAGACATGTCAGATTTGAAAAATCGAGTGAGCTAAAACTAGTGTCGGTGTAAAGGGTAAACCCTTACTTTACAATTGTAGTTGACTGTTTTTGTCCTATTGCTCAGTGGATGGTCAGTGTATATTCCATAGAGTGGGCGGGGACTCTAAGTGTAGAAACATTCATGAACTATCTATTGGTGTGCTGACAAATCTGTGCTTAGATAGCTTGAGAAATTGGAAATTTAAGAAAAAGTATCCATGTCATCCGTACTGACCACAGATAAAAAAAAAGATGTTATTTAGGCTATTTGAACACCAAAAAAAATAAGGTAAAAAAACCTATTCCATAATGATGCTTTCTTCTCCTCCATGCCCCAAAAAAGTTTACTTAGCCACCAGTGTGGAGATGTCTACTCTGTTCCATTTATTCTTGGCAGATTAAATTATCTGCTATCCAAATTAACTAGAATACCAGCACAGGTTACCACAATCTATGCCAGGTTAGACTGTGTAGCTTTCATCCTGGTGCTTGACCACTAGAAAGCTAGACTCCATAGTCCAAACTACTCCAGATACATCATCCAGCATGATTTATCTGGCGCAGAATACAACTGTGGAGTCTGCTGCACTGGTCTATTCACCAGCACTTTCCTAAATATCCCCCAATAACCATTTCCCCCTAATTTGATTTTGAAATATTAGGGCACATTTATCAATTTCAACCCCATCAAAATCTGAGCCCCATCATTAGGCCAAAACAAATATATAGCAGTAGAGAAGGGAAACCAATACATATTACCATTTTCTGTTCATGATGAGGAAGCCAAATGTCAGAATATGTTGGTGTCCACAAAATAAACTAGTATAGAACACTAATACATCTAAGCTCCTTCTGGCAAACAGCAACAAATGTTGATTCAAAATAAAATAACACTCATCATCCAGAATTTGTCCTGGATAAGGAACATGGTAACTTCTAGCCTTGGTAGGTTCCATATATGTATGGAGTATGTGCAGAATCAGAAAAAAAGAAGATTTGGTGCATTGGGCATCAACAAGCCCATATTACCTGGTGTGAGGGCTAGTCTCATTTCATTAACACGACTGATGATGTGCTCACAGGTACACAGAGTTAACTCCTGCAAGATACAGGCAGAGTACAGAATGAGATATGCAGCAGATATTAGGTAAGTCAGGCACTAGAGCCCAGTTCAGACTGCTAGATGAGACTATAAGAGTAAAACTTAATGTTTCCTAAGCCTACGAGCATGGATAGAGGAGGAAGAATGCACAAATTGGAGCAGGGTCGGGTTGGGTGATTGATATTGAGAATGTTTTCTCGTGATGCATTGTACTTCATGTAGTTATAAATTTTAAGTGAAGTTTTGCGTTTTGTCTGAAAAAAAGTGAAAAGTTGCCAAAGTTTGGAACAATTCTCATTTTCCAAGTTTGAAATGTTCTGCTTTCCAGACAGGAAGTAAACTACCACAAAAAGCTTGATAATTAACATTTACAGAATGTCTGCTTTATTTGTTATTTTATGTGCCCTCCACTTTTCTAGGATGTTATGAGGTGCAGAACTTTAGGTGCCATTTTCTCATTTTCATGAAAATTGCCCAAAACTCACATTTTGAGGGACACTCAGCTTTCAAGTGACTTTGAAAGGCCTAAATAATAGTAAAGCCCCATAAATTACCCCACTATAAAAACTTCACCCCCCAAGTATGTAAAACTACTTCTATTAAGTCTATTAACCCTTAAGTGTTTCACATGGGTTAAAACAATATGGACCTGTGATTTAGAAACAATGGAATTTTTTTGGAAATACATACATTTAGGCCAAAACTGACCAGTTTCAGAATATTTAAATGATGAAACGCACTGCAATGTGTGATGCCAATTACTCCCGATTGTGCTGATACCCCATATGTGGTGGTAACTGCTGTATGGGCAGACGGCCGGGCATAGAATGAATGAGGCGCCATTCACAGCAGATTGTTATTGTCACGTTGTACGACCTAACATTTTTTTTTTTTGGTAATGCGAACATATGAGGGCTATTTTTTACGGGAATGAGATACAAATTTATAGAAAATTCATTTGGGGATTCTAAGCTCATTCATGAGATTTATTAAATATTTCAAGGGGGACACATTTTTTCCCCCCGCTCACTGTAACGTAAAAATTATATTTTATCTTTAATCTCTGGTTCACTACGATGGGTGATACTCATTTATATATTTTTCTTATCTTTGCTCAATTTTCTTATCAAAACACATATTGGAGAAAATTGCATTGTTTTACTATTGACAACTTTTCAGGGCCATAACTTCTGTATTTTTCTGTTATCAGTTCTGATTGAGGGTTATTTTTTGCAAAAGAGTTGTTCCTTTCAGTTGTATCATATAGGGAACGTAACTTTTTTTGATCACTTTTTAGAACATTTTTGATGATTTTGTTGATGTAAAATTGTATATTACGGGAAGTTTTTTGAGTTTTTTTTTACATCGTTCACCAAGGGGGTCATATTGATTAGATTTTTTGTACAGATTGATACGGAAGCGGTGATACCAAATATGTCCGTGTTTTTGTTTTTATTACTTCTTTGCATTTTATGTGTAACTGGGAGATTATGGGACTTTTATTTCATTTATTTATTTATATTATAAAATGACTTAATCTTTTTTTTTTTTTTTTTTTTACTTTTTTTACATTTTCTACTTCTTGGCTTGATCATCCGATCGCTTGTTAAAGTCTTACAGCAATACAAGTGAGCATGCTCATTTACAAAACCAGGTCCTGCCAAGAGGCGGAACCCGCGGGGAGAGAAGCTGGCAGCCTCGGTCAGGCTGTGGCAGGAGCCCATGTCCCAATCTTCTTCTGACGCGCAGAAGGAGTACCCTTAATGACCGCCGTAAAATGCCGACGGCGGACATTAAGGAATGAAAATGTCTTATAGTGTAAACATTACTAGCGGATTGAAATTGTGCAGTATAAATGTGGCGTATGGTCCAAATGTGCAGCAGAGCGCCCATATAAGTGCACAATTGAGCCACAGACACTTTATAAATACATGTGCAAGCAATTTGCACTGAAAGAAAGTTCAAAAGATCAGAGGAAAATAGGTGCAGGGGCTTTTTGTCAGTTTGGGCCATTGAACAAAGCAAACAGAACAACATTCATTCATTTATATGAATAGATAAGAATAGAATAGGCAAGGGGTAACAATCAGATAGTGGAACTAAGATAGTGGTAAATAATCCAGAGAAAAAGGTGTCTGAAGTGGCCATCCGCTCAGCCACCTTAAAAGTGACTCATCTCTAGTAAAAGATGATTCTTCTTAGCTCATTTTTATCCTAACAATGGGGGCTAGTAGTTTATATGGGTAAAATCTGTCGACAGTGTCACTTTAAAAAAAAACTGATTTTAAAGGATCTTACAAGAACTTGCTTACATCTTCATTTTTAGACTATAAATCACTGGGTTAAACATGGGAAGAGGGCAAGATACAACAGAGAAAATACTTATCCTGTTCGGTGAGAAACCTGATGTGTGGGTCTCATGTATAACAAGGATTGTCCCATAAAACAGGCCGCCACAAGTCAGGTGGGCTGTACAGGTCGAAAATGCTTACGTTGTCCTTCAATAGATTTATCTTAGAATGACAGAATAATTAAAATATATGATATCAAAGTGAGCATGAAGGCTGTTATGCCTATCAATGTTCCCTCTACATAATTTAGCATGTTGACATGAGATGTGTCTGTACATGGATTTTTGGAGCGGGATTGAGTTGCTATGTAGCAGAAAAAATGATCTAAATAGTAATCTGAGCAAAAAACATAGATTGATATGAATACAGCATGTCCAACAGAGGTTAAGAACCCAACAAACCATGACCCAATGATAGTCAGCACTTTGTCTTAACGGCATGAGAGAAAAATAATGAAGAGGATGAACATTTGCTACATAACGATCAATGCCATAGCTGATAGTAGGATAACTCGACACAAGACAACGACACAAAAACATACATTTGTGTTATACATCCTACAAACGAGATGGTCTTTTCTTGGTACAGAGTATAACAGTAGTTTGGAGATATGTTTGAGGTTGAAGCATATTCAATGAATGAAAGATTTACTAAAAAAATATACATAGGAGTATGAAGGCGAGAGGTGCTCCATATAACAACCACAATGGTCAAGTTCCCACACATTATCAAAAGGTAGATACATAGAAAGAACCCAATCATAGGGGCTTGGAGCTGAGGAATATCGGTTGAAGCCCTTGGATATGAATTCATCTGACAATTGCATCTAACTTCTGATTTCTATATAGTGAAAATGAACCGAAAAAATTGAAATTCGTGTAGTATTCTTGAATCTCAGATGTAAAGTTCTATTTTTAAAAAACTTTGTGGTTTTTCAGACAGATGTACTGATTCAAAAAGAAGAAACAGATTGTCTTCTGAAGATCTATTATGGAGACCTTAGGTCCATGAGTTGGGTTTTAGTAGCTACTCTTCTTTTTTTCTTTTTGTCTTATTCCAGAGTATTAAAGTAGCTGAACTTGAATATCAATGATAAAGACCTGGAAAATTGGTAAAAATTTAGTTTCCATAGTGACTGTAGAACTGGATGGACTGCAGATCTGTCATGCACTTCAGTCAGATAAAAAGATGAGGAACAATGTATTAGGTGTAAAAATATTACTATAGGTAAAAGATAGGTACTGTATCCTTCTGGGATGTGGGAAGAGATGGCCCTGGTGTATCTGTGCTTTCATTTAGTAGAGGGCCGTGGAGGGGGGACTTTGTAAAGGGGTATTACCCCTTTGAGCCCTTTTCTGGTGTTTCTAGGGCTGGTTTAGGAGGGTTACTGTCGGTGTCTTAAATGGTGGTGCCATTGTGTTGCAGGCTTGTATGCTAATCTCCTGCTGTCTGCTGGATGCACTCCTGGTGAGAGTTGTTCCCTGCTGTGGGTAAGTGATTTTGATGTGCTCACCTTTGGTGGGCCTTCTATCACAGTGGAGGCTGAGCTTTACGTCACGTGAGGGGTCTTGTTCAACCTTTGTTTCTGTATCTCAACAATGATATAAGGATTTAGACTTAGACATTGTCAATAAGCAAGAATCACAATTCAAAATGACGAGAGATACCAGATGAATATTCTAAGTTATGCTGTAACTTACATATAGATGATAGAATCACAAGTAGTATCTGTCAAAGTGACTCTTTATATGTATACCTGTTGTTCTTTTAATAAGGAATTTGAAAAAAAAAAAAAAAAGATAGGTACTGTAGGTTGTGCATAAGTTGAATTTGTTGCGAGTCAGATTGTATATTATAATTGTAACCCCAGCCAAAACTTTTTAGTCTCTTTGACAATTGGATTTTAAAAATGTTGGTTATCATAATTATTATTTTAATATTTCTGACTTACAGCCAGTACAGTTCTGCGTTAACATAACATGGGATATAAAGCCAATCTTGGTGGAGATGTCACTATGTTCCATTATTCTGTGCAGATTAAATTTCTGCTATCCAAATTAACTAGAATACCAGCACAGGTTACCACAATCTATGCCAGGTTAGACTGTGTAGCTTTCATCCTGGTGCTTGACCACGTAAAGATAGACTCCATAGTCCAAACACTCCAGATACATCATCCAGCATGATTTATCTGGCGCAGAATACAACTGTGGGGTCCATGGCACGGTCTATTCACCAGCACTTTCCTAAATATCCCCAATAACCATTTCCCCTAATTTGATTTTGAAATATTAGGGCACTTATCAATTTCAACCCCATCAAAATCTGAGCCCCATCATTGGCCAAAACAAATATATAGCAGTAGAGAAGGGAAACCAATACATATTACCATTTTCTGTTCATGATGAGGAAGCCAAATGTCAGAATATGTTGGTGCACAAAATAAACTAGTATAGAACACTAATAAATCTAAGCTCCTTGGCAAACAGCAACAAATGTTGATTCAAAATAAAATAACACTCATATCCAGAATTTGTCCTGGAAAGGAAATGGAACTTCTAGCCTGGTAGGTTCCATATATGTATGGAGATGTGCAGAATAGAAAAAAAGAAGATTTGGTGCATGGGCATCAACAAGGCCCATATTACCTGTGTGAGGGCTAGTCTCATTTCATTACACACGCTGATGATGTGCTCACAGGTACACAGAGTTATACTCCTGCAAGATACAGGCAGAGTACAGAATGAGTATGCAGCAGATATTAGGTAAGTCAGGCACTAGAAGCCCAGTTCAGACTGCTAGATGAGACTATAAGAGTAAAACTTAATGTTTCCTAAGCCTACGAGCATGGATAGAGGAGGAAGAATGCACAAATTGGAGCAGGGTCACTGTTTTTGGTGAACGGATCATGCATTATTTTACACTAGGACATTAGATTGTGGCACAATTGGCACAGGACCAAAATTGGTCTGAACTAACTGAACTAACACATTCATATGGACCAGCTGTGGACTAGCTGTGGGCCAGCTTTTTGCAGCTCTAAGTGTGCAGCTAAAATTGTGCCCAAAAAAGTGTTGGGAAACTAGAAGCGCAGGAAAAGTGTTAGGAATATCAAAGCTTTGCCCAAAATTGGCACAACATTCTCAGCAAGTAAAAAAGAAAAAAACAACAAAAAATGGTCGGAAAGTCAATATAGAATCCCCCCCAGCTTGTAAAAACAACAGGGTTTTCCTATCATCTGTTACATTCTCACAGATTTAATGACTATTTCACTATCAAATGGTTGGACAGGAAAAAGCTAGACACACAAAGGAACATTAATTGTCAGTTTACGAGCTGCATTTTCATGGTAAAAAGGCACAAAAAAATCACATTGGGATTCTTGCCAATTGTACATAGAAGCCACTCACCAAAAGAATAATCTGTCGGCAAAGCTATGATAAGTCTGCTGGACACAGTCAAAAGATAAAGATCAAATGAGAGGTCCCACCAAATCCAGATCATAAATTTGGTGTCATTTTCTAGCATGTATTTGTTGGCTACTTCACAATATTTAACAAATCATTGGAGTGCTGGCATGTTTTTGATCATTGTGCTGAAATTCTTAAAATAATTTTTTTATACACTGATTGATAATTGTACCCAAATATGTCGATTCTATCCCATGTGACCATTTGTGGTCACCCTGTGGTTGTGTTGCAAATTGTAGGGTTTTTCTATTGTGTCTCTATATTATATTGCATTCAGGCTTTAGGGGCAATATTATAATAATTATTATTTATATAGTGCTATCATATTCTGTAGCACTTTACAGTTTCTGGGGAACATATACAAATAAAATAAGACAGTACAGATTTACAGAGAAAAAAATAGGAGTGAGGGCCCTGCTCACAAGAGCATACAGTCAATGAGGATGAGGGGGTGACACAAGAGCTTACAGTCTATGAGGATGAGGGGGTACACAAGAGCTTACAGTCTATGAGGATGAGGGGGTGACACAAGAGCTTACAGTCTATGAGGATGAAAGGGTGGCACAAGAGCTTACAGTCTATGAGGATGAGGGGGTGACACAGGAGCTAACAGTCTATGAGGATGAGGGGGTGACACAAGAGCTTACAGTCTGTGAGGATGAGGGGTGACACAAGAGCTTACAGTCTATGAGGATGAGGGGGTGACAAAAGAGCTTACAGTCTATGAGGATGAGGGGGTGACACAAGAGGTACATCGGTATATTATACAGCCAGACTTTAAGGGTGGCAGTACACCCAATGTTAAAGGAGGTTAATATGCCCTGTGCAGCTTTACTCCCACGTGAAAACTGATTTCCATGATGAGATATTTTTTTAATGTTAAATTAAAAAGCACTAATGCAATTTTTCGGTAGATTTTAGATATTGCACATAATACATATATTAAACTAGAATTCAAAGTATGCATTGAGCACAATAGTCACTTACCTGTGTACATGAACTCTTACATTTACAGAAGCCTAGATGCAGGGATCTGCCTGACGTGATGAGAATCTCAGCACTTTTATATAACCAAGTGTTAATGTAATATCTCTAGGGAAAGAAGTATGAAGTGTTCATTCATTTGGGATAAAAAGTTAAGTATTAAATTCAACAAAGTTTTCAAATCCTCCAAAAATGGTCATAGGTCATTGTTACTTTAAAACTGTTGAAGATTTTTTGGCTGAAATAATTAGGCAATGACTAAGGGCACACAATTTAAGTCCCCCAAAACACGTCAGTCAGTACGGATGACAATAACAAACTGTAATTGAGGCGCTTGGATCTTTCTTCATTTTTTAACCCCTTACCGACATGTGATGTAATACGCATGGGCCGCCATCATTCTGAGGATCGGCGCTCCCCGTGACGTCATCGGGGAGCGGGGATCTGTCGACATGGCAGCCTCGGGTCTTTCGAAAACCCGAGGCTGACTCGGGTTAACGTATTCATCAGCTATCAGCACATTGTCATGAATGAGGAGTAAAATCCCCCTATACTGCCATACTGTAGTATGGCAGTATATAATAGGATCGTATAGACAACCTATGGTTAAAGTACCCTAGGGAGTCTGAAAAATAGTAAAAATATCATGCGTCATCAAAAGCCGCAAAAAAACGACACCTCCCAAAGCTCCGCACACTAAAGTATAAAAAAGTTTTTAGTGTCAGAAGATGGCAAAATCCCCAAAATTTCTTTTGTACAGGTGGTTTTAATTTTTGTAAATGTATGAAAATATTATAAAATCTATAGAAATTTGGTATCTCTGTAATCATACCGACCCAAAGAATAAAGTAGACATGTCATTTGGGGCGTACAGTGAAATCCGTAAAATCCAAGCCCACAAAAATACAGCACAAATGTGTTTTTTTATTTCACTGCATTTGGAATTTTTTTTCCGCTTCCCAGTACATGGCATGGAATATTAAATAACACCATTTTGGAGTGTAATTTGTTACGCAGAAAATAAGCCATAACACAGATCTGTACATGGAAAAATAAAAAAGTTATAGATTTTTGAAGGTGGGGAGTGAAAAATGAAAATGCAAAAACGAAAAAGGGCTGCGGCGTTAAGGGGTTAAGCGTGAAATAATGCGAACCTATCCTAAGCATAGGTCATTAATATCAGATTGTTGGTGGTCCAACATCCATCACCCTCACAGATCTGCCGTTCACAGCAACTACTAACCAGAAAGTAGAAAAGAAAACATACTAACCCATACTAACCAAATCAATACAACTAAGCTCCATTCACACTCTAAAACAAACCATCCAGAACTCCTCTTCTCCCTGATAAGTTTTACAGTGATGAGATTGGACTGAGAAGGGGACAGGTTCCAGATTTTTTTTTTTATTTTTAGAATTTTCCTTTCATTTTAAATGGGCCCTAAATGTGGACATAGAAAGACATAGAAAGGGGGCGTGGCTTGGCCGCTGAGGAAGACGGCCGCGTGAGGAAGGAGCTCCCGGCCCGATCCGCACAGACCAGCGACTGACTGCAGATCACGGAGGCAGAATGCCCGGCAGACCGGCGAACTCGGGTCCCGGAGCACCGGGGACAACGGGGAGGAAACGCGGAGCGAGGGAGACCGCAAGTAAGGCTATAAGCCACTACTCCCCAGCCGGAACGCCACGCGGCAAAGATGGCGCGGGGAGAGAAGTTGCAGCGCAGCACACGCAGCACCCGCGCTCTGCCGGCACAGTTACACTGCCAGCAAAGACCAGCATGAATCCTAAAAAGGAAGGCAAAATCTCCCCTATAAGCTTTGATGTGCCCAATAGATGGAGCATAGGAACAGAGCTCTCTGACACACAGTCCCCAGCTTCATCCCCAGAGATAGGGGAATCAGTAAGCAATATGCTGCCACTAATGCTGCGTTCAGACAGCAACTCTTCCCAATCTACTTCCCTACCTCACAATATACTTGGGGAGCTGAACCCCAACAAGTAGCCCTGCCAAGAAAAAAGCAAAGCAACAGGATGACTCATTAACTGAAGCATTTATCTCCACTAATGCGAGAGAGGCAGGAAACTCCTCTTCCTCACAAGACAGCTTTGCAGCTTTCCAGACCACTGACAAATTGGTATCTGAAAATACCCTAAAAATAATGCTAGAAGCACTAAGATCCTCACTGCAGAGGCACATAACATCCCTGTTGAAACCTCTTCAAGCATCTGTCAAATAACTAGGTGACAGAATGTCGCATACAGAAGATAAACTAGCCTCCTTTGTAACGTCTCACAATGAACTTGTAGACTTTCATAACAATCTAGAGGATAAGGTGGCAACTATATTATCGACTATGAGATAGGGACAGGCACAACAATATACAATTCAGAGGAATAATGGAAACAGTGCCTAATGCCCATCTCAAATCCTATATTCAACAAATGACAAAGTCACTACTACCAGAGTTACGACTCAGTGAACGGCAGCGACGCTTCAATCCAGACGCGCATTCCAACCTATGACAGCACTCCTACGGGAGAAAGAAATCCCTTACAGGTGGGGATTTCCCACGAAAATCCTTGTAAAGTGGCAAAATAATATCGTAGCCATCAAATCAATCAATTGAGGAAGGAAAGAAAATATTGGAATCCTGGGGAGTAAACAGAGGAACAGAAACCTCCCCGTCGAGCTCAACACGATGAAACCATATTGACCCACAATGGCGGGTCAAATGAAAAATCCTAAGAAAATCCTCCAGAATTAAAGTTAGAAGGATACAGGGCCGGACTTTGACCCTCGCGTTTCCATTAGAACTGGTGACCCCTTAAAGGAAACCTACCACTTCAGGTAGGGCTTATAAGCTGGATATGCCGTGCACCAGCTCAGGGTGAGCTGGTGCCGGCGCTTATCTCTGTTATGTTTTTAAACAGTTTGAAAGTGTTACCACTTGCTAACACTTCCTATTCAGATGCAAGCACGGTCGCGGCCATGGTTTGCGCCGAGCGCGGAACCCGGTGCGGGGAAGCTAGTAAGGATATAAACATTAATAAACTGTTAAAACCTTCAAACTGTTTAAAACATAACGGAGATAAGCAAGCCGGCACCAGCTCACCCTGAGCTGGTGCACGGCATGTCTAGCTTATAAGCCCTACCCGAAGTGGTAGGTTTCCTTTAAGAAGTACTACAATTACCGTGGGTAGCAAGAAACATGTTTGTACTTGTTTTAACTGTCTTATTTGTTACCTTTTTTATAGTTATTAATATGGCCTAAGTAGTTACCGAAGAAATATGTACTATCAAATGCAAGATTGTATTGGTTCCACTTAGAAACTAACAAGAAAGGCAAAGCGGCTATCAGCATTATCTCATCCCTTTACAATGGGAGTAACACTATTGTCCCTTAATGTAAAAGGACTTAACAGTCCCTTCAAACGCTCAAGTCTATGGAAAGAAGCTCTTAAGGAAAGAGCTGATATAATATGCATTCAAGAGACACATGTCGGCTCTGCTAACCCACAAAAAATTTCCCACCCCCTATTTCCGCATATTATTATGTCTTCCTTCGAGAAGAAAAAAAGAGGGGTTCTAATAGCCTTTAAAACAACCCTTTCAGTATCTATTATCTACACAGATATTGATGTACACAGCCGGTATATTATTGTTATATGCTCTATAAATAACGACACATACACCATAGTTAATTTATATGCGCCGAATAGTGGTCAGAGAACCTTTTTTAAAAATTTAATGAGCAAAATAGAGACAGTTAAAAGAGGTTCCCTGATCATATTTGGTGACTTTAATGCTGTAAATTTACCAGCTCAAGACACAACATCAGGCAGATTAAACAGAACCACATCACTTAATGACCTATTTTGGGAAAATGCAATGTACGATATATGGCGAATCCAACATTCCAGTGAAAGGGACTACACCTTCTTTTCAAGCAGACACAAATCATATTCTCGCATAGACATGATAGTAGGGGATAAGCTTGTATTAGATCGAGTTAAAACCTCTTCTATTGGGTTGATTAAGTGATCTGACCACGCTCCAGTGAAGATCACCCTCTCAGATACATTCCCAGAATGTAATGATTATATCTGGAAGGCAGATATGTCTACAATTTCATACCCAGTACACTCGGCTAAAATAGAATTAGCCCTTAGGGAATTTTTTACACTAAATGACAATGGAGAAGCAGATATATTCTCAATATGGATTACACACAAAGGCTATATGAAAGATGATCTATCTAAACTAAACAGCAGAATAAAGAAAGCAAGAGAGAAAGAAATTAACACCACACTATCTAAAATCCACCTGTTAGAACAACAAAATAAACAAGCGATTTCCCAATCACTGATAGAGTCATTAAACAGAGAAAGGGACCACAATTATACACGTTCCCTACAAAAGTTAAAAATGAAATTTTATTCCCATGACCAAAAGGCAGGCGCTTTATTAGCGAATAAACTAAAAAAGAGGATACTCAAATCTAAAATTCCCCATATCTACCATCCCCGTACAGGAGAGAAGGTAATGTCACCAAGGGATATAGCAAATGCATTTATGGCCTACTATGCAAAGCTGTATAATCTTGACAAAGACATAACGACACATATCCCTTCATCAGAACATATCCGACAATTCCTAGATAAAATCCCACTTCCCAAAATTACACCAGAAGACCTCAAAAAACTTAAAACCCTTATTAGCGAAAAATAAATTTTCAATACAATTAGGAGCATCCAAAGCAACAAATCCCCTGGGCCAGATGGACTTCCGGGTCTCTACTACAAAAAATATGCTAAGATTCTCACTACATATCCTCAAGAGTATATGAAAAAGCGTCGCAGACAGGGAAATTTCCCGAACAAATGCTGTCAGCACTCATAGTAGCTCTCCCGAAACAAGGGAAACCGGCGGATAAACCATGTAACTTCCATCCCATTTCCCTATTGAATGAGGACATTAAGCTTTATGCAAAAATATTAGCAAATAGGCTTAAGAAATTGGTACCAGGCATTATAGCCTGCGACCAGTCTGGCTTCACCCCAGGTAGGAAAGCTTCAGACAACACAAGAAAACTGATCAATATCCTCCAAATTTGTGAGATAAAAAATTCCCTGCCACATTCCTCACAATAGAAAAGGTGAACTGGGACTATGTTTTTCAAGTGCTACAAAAATTTGGCCTTGAAGGCCATATACTGATGGCTATTAGAGCTCTTTACTCATGCCCATCAGCAAGAGTGTTCACTAATGGCACGCTATCCCAATCGTTCACCCTGTCGAATGGCAGTAGGCAAGGGTGCCCCCTGTCCCATATCATTTTCGTTCTTACAATTGAACCATTAGTGGAAGCCATCAGAATGAACAAAAATATCTCAGGAATAAAAATAGGCAAATAGGAACATAAAAACCCGGAAACATCGCTACAACATATCTTTGAAATTGTAAATGCCTTTGGGAATATCTCGTACTATAAAGTAAATAAAAGTAAATCTCAAATATTACCGGTTAATATACACCCAACAACAATAAAAAAATTAAAAAGCGACTATTTAGTAGATTGGCAAAAGGAACACATTACATACCTGGGTATTGAACTGGCATATCCAACGGCCGATCTGGTTAAACACAATTATGCCCCAATGCTAGATAAAATAGGAAAAGAATTGGCAGAATACTCCAAGGGAATTTTATCTTGGTGTGGAAGGATAGCAGCTTTCAAGATGATGACCCTTCCCAAACTCCTCTATCTATTTAGGACTCTCCCCATGCCTGTGTCGGAAACCTACTTTAAGAAAGTAAGAACTATAGTTAGGAAATTTATTTGGAAAGATACTAACCCCAGAGTCTCGCTTCACACCTTAATCAGACCCAAATCATGCGGAGGATTAGGAGTACCAGAAATTAAAGACTACTATACTGCAGCGATATTAGATCAATCAAGACACTGGTGGAAACCCTCTGACAACAACAAATGGTCCATAACACCTAAACAAAAAATTCCCATTACAAATGAGAATAATCAATATCTTATGGCAGATTAAACCCCCACCATCTCCATTTCTCACAATTCAAGCTACTGATCAAGCATGGAAAACACTAATCACATCCAACCAAGGGACTAAAAAACTTTCACTAAAACTAATCCCCATCACCTTCTTAGAATACAACATTCAAGGAATAAATTTAAGTAATTGGGGAAAACAGGGGATTGAGAACTTAGAGCTTCTGATTGAAGAAGGGAAATTTAAACCTTTCACCTCAATAGCCAGGAATTTTTTAATTGCACAAGAGGGGGTATTCAATTACCTTAAAATCCGCAAATACCTGCAAAATAAATTAAGCAAACAAAAATGTGTTAGTGAACAAGTACACTCCTGGTTAGAGGATACGCCCCTGGAGAAAAAGGGAATATCCTTCTTCTATAACTGCCTAGAGAATAAGAACAAAATGGGGAAACTCCCATATATGCTAGCATGGGAAAAAGATCTCACCTCCACATATACAACTAACCAATGGCAACAAACCCTATCATTAATCCACAGTACATTTCGCAGTATATCCCATTTAGAGGCAGTAGTAAAATCTCACATGAGGTGGTACTTTACCCCAGCAAGATTAAGTAAAATATTTCCTTCTCCCCCCCCCCCCCGGGATGCTGGCGTATTTGCGGACAAAAGGGAACCCTCTTACACACTTTATGGATTGCCCCAAAATCCAGGGACTCTGGCATTAATCCTTTGACCTACTCCATAATCTTGGCATAAGAAACATTTCACATTCCCATGCAACAGCAATTATTTTGATGGGTTTAAAAGAATTCCCACCCAAACCAGAACCATAGCGGCCCATATATTCCTTGCTACTAAAATGGTCCTCACAAGACATTGGAAAGAATCAGAATGTCCAAAACTGGGGGAAGTTATCACCCAGGTCAACAGGATATGTGGATACGAAAAAGCCATAGCAATTCAAACAAATAAGCATAAAGCTTTCCAATCACAATGGGACAAGTGAACACAGAGCCCATTTTACCAAGAATAACAAGGAACTTACATCCACCTTTAGTCCTGACTATATGTTAATTAGCTTGTTAAATGTTGTCTAAAATGTTTACTAAATATATGTTATGTTAAGTATTAACAATACTGAACTTTATGAGCCTCCAAAGGCATAATGGAAAGATTGTAGAGTCAAAGTATTTGAAATTCCGCTGGACTCCCCTTGGCCCGTGTCGTAAGGTCCAAAACGGGGTATCAAGGGGAATATAAACAAATGAACGCTAAGATCTAGCAAGAATAAGTGTGAAGTGTAAAATCTGGATGTAATATGACCGTGCTCATTTGTTTGTTATGATTGTATGGTGGCCCACTGGGTCATGACTCGGTATGTCCTTACCTTTGTTATATTGTGGAAAATTCAATAAAAATTTATTTAAAAAAAAGACATAGAAAGACATAGGGTCACCAAACTAAAAACTGATGCAAATGGGAAAGTAAATTATAATACATACAGTCTTTAGCAAGTGAACACTAGGTCACAAGGACTGAATATAGGTCTGTCATAAGTGTCTTGGCGAGCACAGGCAAGCCACTGTCACCCTTCTTTCCTCCATAGGCTAAAGAGCATGACCAAGTAATCACCAAGCCTTGACCTGGAGCCATAGAAATAAATGGGGGCTGTGATCGAGACACAAATCATGCAACTAGACCATGGCCCCCTTAGAAGCCGTGTAAATCCGCGTCCTGTCTTCTTTCTTCTCCTCGGCTCCTCTTCTCTCTTCTTTCTTCCGGCATTGACGTGGCCATGTTTTCTTCATGGCCGCGCATACTATGACGTCAGCAGCGGCCACGTCATAGTATGCGCCTGCTAGAAGAAAAGATGGCTGCGTCCATGCCGGAAGAGAGAAGAAGAGCCGCGGAGAAGAAAGAAGACGGGACGCGCTGACATCGGGGACATCGGTAAGCCGCGCCGACATCGGGGAGCCGCACTGACATCGGAGGGTGAGTATTTAAGTTTATTTTTTTAAGGTCCGTGGGGGCAGGCTGGCTGTATACTACTAGGGGCTTGCAGTATACTACTAGGGGCTGCTGTATACTACTAGGGGCTGCTGTATACTACATAAACTTGTAAAGTAAGAAATAAAATCTCCATTATAAAAAGTGAAACCCTCTATAATAATAATAATAATAATTTAAATAATAATTTAAAAAAATGCAAACAAATTTTAGGTGGAGGTTCAGGGGCCTGATGTAAGGAAAAGCTCTGCTTGTTTATGTCTTTTGTTAGTTCAATATAAGCCTCTTTATGTTTCTAGTTCAAAATGTAATGTATCTTTTTGGGAGAACCTGTCATCAGGGAGGTAATTTTTACCCGAAGACAAATTCCAATAGCCAATGGCATGTTCATTTCAAAAATGCCTTTGTCAAACATATGAATACATCCAGTGCTTTTTAATCAATTGTTTTGCCTCAATTGACTCCCTGCCAGCAGCGTGTGGTGAGTCCGGGGGAGGCGCCGCTCAAAAAGCACCAGTCCTCTGCTCAATACCTCTTCCCCTCCTCCTTAGTCAGAGCTCTCCCTCCCCCTCCATCAGCCTCTGCCTATGGATACCTCACATAAAACATAGGGTTAACCATAGAAAGAGGAAAAAGTTGGAAAATTAAAGTGTATTACAAAATAACAAGGTGAACTTGAATGGTAGCAGATGGAGGGTCTCCATCTCTATCTGTCCATGAGCAATCACCCTGCCAGGACCTTAATCTTATATTCATGAATACTATCATAAGATCCTGGCAGGGTGAAATGCTTACAGACAGATAGAGATCACATGACCCTGCATCTGCGGCCATTTTACGGACAGGAATGTCCGACTGATAAGGTAAAAGAACTGGAGCATTCACTTTACATATCAAGAAAGCGGAGCAGAACTATTAATAGATGTATATTGGCAAATTACCTAATATCCTGTCCCCACACTTATACACACATTACAAAAACATGAGGTAAAGTGCCCCTCCCCCCCCCTCTTCAGGACCAGAAAAGATTTTAACAGTATTCCCCGCCAAAAAAGAAGACTCTGAAGGATTGTAAAACTTTTTACTTACTTTTTACGCTTTGGCTCTGCATGGTGCAGGTATGGTACCATAAAAAGTTTTCTACATAAATCTGGTACCAGAACCAAGCTAATTACACAATACCAGAAAAAAGTGTATTACACTGAGACAATTCTCAAACCAATGTTACAGTTTAAAGGGAACCTGACAACAGGAATGTCATTTTAGTTGGTGATGGGTTCCAATAGCCTATGCCAGTGATGGCGAATCTTTTAGGGGCCGAAACTACAACCCAAAACCCTGCATATTTATTGCAAGGTGCCAACCAAAAATTAAAGCAGTAACTTATTGCTCCCTGTTCAACAACTTTCAATCACTTTGGCCCCCTTGATGACAGTAACACAGTAGAAAGATGGAAAATTTTCTTTATTTTAGCTTCTTTCCAGTTTCCCTCTGTACACAGAGAATCGTTGTGCCAACAGGAGGTCCTCCAAAAATAATTTGACCCTGTCTTATTCTCCCTCTTCCTACAGTCCCAAGTAGCAAAGTCAGTATCAAAATATGACTGAAAGCAGCATCTTTTAAGTTGCTTGGAACTGCAGGAAAATTCTTTGAGTCTTGTCTGGTGTGCTGGGGTGATGGCCCAAGTGCCCACAAAAAGGGCTTTGAGGTTCGCCACCACTGGCCGATGCTATGCTGATTTGGAAAATGCCTTTGAAAATGTCAGCATTCTGAATCATTTTAGTACTTTATATAAGTTTATTTCATATAACATTGTTCTCTGGCAGCATGAGGTGATTCCCAGGGGAGGGGGCAGCTACAGCCTGTGTGTACCTGTGTCAGTCTCCTCTCCTTTAAACTTATTCAACTTGCTAACTCCTCTCCATTTACGTCATGTACATTGAGCAAGTAGAGGAGGGATGGTGTGGAGGAGCTGTAGAATGCTTGAGGAGATACAGGCGCACACATGCTGAATCTGCCCTTCCCCTGGGACTCACCATATGCTGCTGGCAGGGAGCCAGGTAATGTGTACAAAATTTATAAAAATCATTTATAGTAACATTGTTTTATTTTGGGTAAATTACTCCGAGAAATCTGTCTGGGCTGGATTGATAAATAGGGGGAGATATGAAGAAGAATATATTTTATAGAAGAAAACTATATAAAGAGAAAAATCATAATG
>WNYA01000651.1:0-60807 GCA_019512145.1 Engystomops pustulosus
TTATGGGTTATTTTGTAGGTTAAAAATTGAGTAAGGATGCTAAGAGATTAATAGCTCAAATACCATTTATGGCTAGAAAGGTAATACTAAATCTGTGGATTACGGATATGCCACCAACAGTTGAATTGTGGAAACAAAGGGGCTCATTTACTAAGGGTCACAGAACGTACTTTAGTCAGACTGTTTGTCTTTTTCGGGGATTGCATGACTTGGACAGGTATTTAAGAGGTGTCTGCGCTGGAATAGTGACGCATGCAATCATTTTTTGCCGCAGCTGTGCTGGCTTCCAAACAACACAAATTAGGGCGCGTGCCATCTGATTTAACTTTCACATTTTGTTGCAAGCTAATGCACTTACATGCACCACTTAAAAGATGGTGAACTCTGTCGGACCTGAGTGGGGAAGCGACACATGTAGGATATCGGGCGCACAATTTTATTGAATTGCCGCACTGTGCATTATTGTTGGACAATGCACTTTCTGTGAACTATTGCGGACGGGTAAGTAAATAAGCCCCAAAAATTGTCCCTGGCGACAAGAGACGGAGGAGTGTTGTGGTAAGAAATGGTATAACTGGTTGCATTTTGTGAGGGTGGAGGGGGGAATGTAGGAGAAAGGAGTGTTTTTTTTTCTTTTTGTCTGTGGCCTATTTCCCCAAGGAGAGGAGGTATGTTGGTTATGTGTATAAAAATACAATAGTGACAAAATATAAAATGTAGATAATGTTCTTGAAGGGAAGAATAATGCTGCAGGAGAGTAAATTGTATACTTTTGCTATTTTATAGGAAGATTGTGATTCAGTGTAATTTAATATGGAAACGGTTTGTGTAATCATGTAAAGTAGTAAGTATAATTTGCCTCTTTATGTAAAGGCGTGTATTCTTCATTTTATTTTCTGTATAAATAAAGTATTATTTATCTAGTGGTTTATTAGGCCTATTTCTGATGTCAGGTTCTCTTTAAATGTAATGAATGGAGGCAGATTAACCCCTTCGCGCAATAGGACGTACTATTATGTCCTGGTGCTGTGGGGTTGTATTGAGAGAGCTCAAGGTGTGAGCTCACTCCATACACAGCGGGTGTCAGCTGTATAATACAGCTAAGATCCCCCTGTTACTGCCCTGGTCGGTGCTGGCACTGATTGCCGCAGTCATACTGTTAACATAGCTAAAATAGCTGCCGATGGTCGCCGCCATCTTGCATTTGCCACATCATCCAGTGACATTATTGGAGGGTGGTGATCAGTTGGCATGGCAGCCTACAGTCTGGAGATTTGTAGGCTTGCCATGTATACAGATGCAGATGGCAGGCTATTAGGGATCATCAGTAAAATTGCCAAATACTGCAAAAAAATTATTCCCTGCCTTAAACACTTTGGTCTCAAATTAAATTAAATGATTAAATTAAAATGCCACTACGTACCACTAACAATGACACCCTACATAGGTCAGTACACCAAAGGGTGAAAAAGTTATTGGCCTTAGAATTTTTTTTTTGGTCAATTTCTACGCACTTGGATTTTTTTTTACAGCTTTCCAGTACATTGTATGGAATATTAAATGGTGCCACTAAAAAGTACCATTTGTCCCACAAATAACAAGTTTTCATACAACATAAAAATGAAAAAGTTATCACTTTTGGAATGAGAGGAGTAAAAAATAGAAACGCAAAAATGGAAAAGGGCTGAGTCCTGTAAGGGTTAAAGGAAATCTGCCATTGGAATCAGGCATGAATGGTAATATTATCATAGTTCTTATCCATGACCTCCTTCCTTTTAAAATCCTACCCTCTCTGTGATCTGATCTCAGGCTACTTGGTATAATTTTAAAAGTTGATTTTAGAAGTAAGGAGACCATAGATAACAAATATAAAAAGATTTATTAAGATAGAGTAAGTGCCCCTGATTTATCGGGCTTGATATTGATAGGGCTAAGTGCACATACTAATAAAAGGCTCTCCCTAGCAATTTTCCAATTATATCACTAATGAAATCATAAATTTAGTGGAAATGACCTAAATTCTCTGTGACACTGTGGCATTTAGCGGTCCAATCGACGGTACTGTCTTTGGGTGGGGCCATCCAGGCACTCCTCTCTCTTCTGCCTGCTCCCCGGACCGCAACTCCCACAATCGTCAGTTCTCGTGCTTGCTCGCTAGATGCCGACGTTGACTTTAGCGCACAGTGTGGCACAGCATTTAGTTATGTTCCACTAAAGCTATGATTTTGACAGTGAGATACTTGTAAAAGGACTAGGGAGGGTCTTTCATTAGCATGTGCAACTAGTCCTTTTTTTACCCGACAGGTGTCCTTTAAGAGACTCGAGTGCAACAGTCCTTGGATGTTGTGTTGATTATGATAATAATGTTCATACTACACAAAACAACTGAATAGCAAAACCCCATAAGGGTTATGCCATTGGCTTATTTCTGTGAAAAATTGCAAACTCAAAATAAATCCTCAGATATCCAGTCCCAAGAATCCATAATGTGATATGGATTGAAGCTGCAATACCAAATATAGACAGTAGATGGCACACAGAGGTGATCAGGCTGTATGGGACACATGCAATCTAATAGAAGCAATATTTCACAATAATCATTGCATTGGGCTGGCCATTACACACAGACCAGCCTGGAGGAGAGGGAAGTGACTATGTAGAAAATCTGAGTGTTCAGTCACCCAACTGAGAGTCCAGTTCAATGTCCTTTATGAATAATAAATAAAGAAAACAAGTTTTAACTGGAATCCTTTGTAGAGACTTGACACTCTACAGGAGTAAGGTATCATTCAGATCGCTATCTGGGGGGATATTTCGGCCACATATACGTCCCCACAGACAGCAATGGCGGCGGTATGTTGCCAGACATGTGTGGCACCGTTCCGCGCCATACACGGGGAAAAGATAGAGAATGCTCTATTTCCCCCCCCCCCCCCTTGTTGCAGCCGTACAACGCTATTCTCTATGGAGGGGGGTGTCACCTCCTCCTCCTCTCCAGCGCACACAGTGGTATGGCCGCCCGACTGCGGCCGGGTGGGCATACGGCTGTGTGAATCTCCTGTATGGCTACGTTCACATGACTGTGCGGCCATACACACGTCCCCCATTAACGGCCATAGCCACAAATAATTGCAGTATTATTTTTAAAGGAGAGGGGACGGGTCACCAGCACGGCTCACGTATGCAAACCCGGCTATGGCCAGGCAGGCATATAATCATGTAAATGTGGCCCAAAGGTGATGTTTTTTAAAAAGCATCTAGGCTCGACAATACCTGGCTCTATGCAGCTCATTTATATATGATTTTAAAGGTAATTTTTCATAGGTAAAGGGAAGGGTTTTAGCATAAAAGAGACAAGCTAGAAAGGAAATTTCATAGTTTGGTGGTGTAAAATCTGGTGACAGGTTCCCTTTGATCATAGGTCCCATGTATGGTTCGCTCTTACGTGCCTGGCAGTCCTTTATGACAGCTACTGAAAAGCTAAGTGAGTTGCATGTACAGATCCAGAAGACCCTGATGACAGATGACACAGAGAAAATCCGTAACTGGCAAAAGGATACATATCACCGCAAGATCTTTGGTGGGTTCAAGGAATCCTGTGAGATAGAAAATGGCTTCCACAAGGCCCAAAAACCATGGGCTAAAAAATTCAAAAAGGTAAATGAGTAACTGTAATGTATCATACATGGAATGGAAACTGATGAGCAAACTGCTGTTTTTATGGAGACTTCTTCAGTGTTTGCAACTTTTTTCACAGCTTGAAAAAGCAAAATCCTCTTATCATAAAGCCTGCAAGAAGGAACATTTAGCAAGTGTCCGAGAGAACAATGGAAAGATAAACCCAGAATTGTCCTTAGAAAAGCAAAAGAAGCTCACAGAGGATCATGAAAAATGTAAACAGGATAAAGAAAAGGTAAGATGGACTAAAGCACGTATAAAAACAGATAACCTGAGCACCTGTATGCCTGCCTACTACAGGGCATGTAGGTCACAAACCAACTCAAAGATCAACAGACATGACTATAAATACAGAAAACATAACAGGGAAGGAGGGCAACGCGATGTCCAGGAAAAGAGGGTGAGTACCCCAACCAGCGCACTTTTATGCGTGTTACTCCACCCCCAGGGCCACCTAATCCCATAGCCAGCCCACTACCACATAACCCTCATAGACCAGAAGAAAAGGGGCGAAAAAGCTACCACCGTTAAAGGGGCCTTGAAGTTTTACTCTACTGGATCCTCCCCACCTCCTGCAGGCAGGCTAAGCGTCTACGGCTAAGCATCTACGGGCTATCAATACTAGTCTGGATGATAGATGATAAATCTGCCGTAGTTTAAAACTGTCTATTTTGCACTTCCTGTTAGTTGGCCTATTTGTCAGGACAGCTTTATATTGGGGGTACTGACTTTTTGTCATGAAGCCCCCTTTTCACTAGTCGTACACAATGTGCAATGGCGGATCTCCATATAGGCGGTATGGGCGGGTGCCTGGGGCCTTCGGCTTGCGGGGCCCTATATGAAGATCCACTGTCAGTCTTAAAAAAAATACAAAAAAAATCTATACTCACCTTCTGGCTTCTTCTCTCCAGCCTACTCCGTCTTCCGTCCTACGGCCTATGATGTCATGCGGCCGCATCACCCTCACGTTATAGTGATGTGCCTGGGCCGGAAGATGGAGCCGCAGGGTTGGGGAGAAGAAGCCGGAAGGTGAGTATCGCTTTTTACATTTTTTTAAAGTGGGCCCTGCTGTTGATATTACAGTAATGATGGGGAATGAGAGCAGGAGGAGGGGGGGGGGTTATGTAAGGGGGGGTATCGGGGGGGGACGTTTCATTAAGAAGGGGCATCTGGGGTGGACATTTCATCAAGAATGGGCATCAGGAGCAGACATTTCATTAAAGGGAGGCATCTGTTGTGGACAATTCATTAAATGGGGCATTTGCGGTAGACATTTCATTAAAGGGGACATCTAGGGTGGACATTTAATTTATGATGGGGTGATTTATACAAAAGGGGGCATCTGGAGTGGACATTTCATTAAAGGTTGGAATCTGGGGTGGACATTTCAGTAAAGGGGGCATGTGCTGTGGACATTTCATTATAGGGGGGCATCTGCTGTGGACATTTCATTATAGGGTGTATCGACTGTGGACATTTCATTAATGGAGGCATGTGCTGTGGACATTTGAGTACAGGGGGGCTGTGATGTGGACATTTCATTATCGAGGTGCAGCTGCTGCTATACATTTTATTAGAGTAGCCACTGCATTTCCTACCCTATGGCTTGTACTCCAGTCAATAACTTTTCCCAGTTTTTTTTTTTTGGGGGGGGATTAGGAGCTTTGGCTTATACACGAGTATTTCCAGTATGAGGGGGAGTTCAGCTGCAGGGCACACAGAGGCCGGGCCAGGTGCAGCAGTCCAGATATCCTACACCGTCTAGTTTCATGCAGGGAATGTGATTGGCTTTCCTAAATACATGGGTTGTAAGAGCACAATTGTCTTTCATCATTAAATTACTATTATAGAGGATCTACAGGATATAAAGTATATAGTGGAGCACATAAGTCCTAACATTTGGGTACATGTTGGTTTGGACGCTGGGAGGGGGCCATGGTCGTGTAAACAGCCTGGGACCCATGGGACACTTAATTCGCCACTGACAATATGTCTACTGGTAGCCCTAGTTTGTAAGGGGAGATATTGCAATACCACTCCTCCTGACAAAGCCATGGGCGAAACGCACCTCGAGGGTGTCTCTCCTGGGCATCGGGTCTCCACCGCCTAGCTCTCTCACTTCCCCTGCTGTCTCATTTTGTAAGTACATGTGCCATTGTTACATTGTAAACTCTACCGTATTTGTTACACAAATGCCGATAGACTAAGTTTTATTTATTTAAAGGGACAGTGCAATAAGAAAATATAATGGTATAGCAGGGATAGGTGCAATTTTTCCTATAAAAAGAAAGTAAAATAATATAGATTTTCCACCCCAAACTCATCAGACCCTGGCAACCCATCTATGCTTTTATCTTGTTGTTTTGTATGTATATGTATATTTTTGTGTATGTAAAAAAAATATATATAACTATTTTTTCTTAACAATAAAGAATTTTGTGGTCTACAACTCTATAGCCACCCAGATTTTCATTTATTTGGTGCAGTCTTCGGACAACATTGTCTGAGTAATAAAGGATACATTATTTTTTGGATGATGCAATATCAAGGCTGCAGACTAATCCATCTATATATATTGCATATACAGTACATAAGAAGTGGATGGATGGTCCTTTCTCCTGAAATTTTCTGTACAACACAGACTGGTTTTAGAACTGGTTTTAGGGAATCAAAACTCATGGAAATAGTTGACTTTTTGTAGGAAGCCATAGATGGCTTGAGTCACTCTAGATAGGTGTTGGTTCATAGAGTTCATAGAGTAATCAGTGGGGTTACCAAGTATATGATGTCTGTTAGGGAATATGGACAAGAGTTGTCTTTAAGAGATCCAGGAGACACTGAGAAAGGTTCACTCTCCACAGAAAGTAAATATTCTGTATGCACATGGTAGGTAATGCCATCTCAAACCAAAGGCCTCCAAAGCCTCATGGGCTGCAAAACAGCACAGTACATTGAGCAAAGTTGGATCAATATTATATAATCATTTTCATTTTCCTTAATCAACTGTAGGTAAAGCAAAGATATGAAAAATCCTTACAAGAAATCAATAAATATAATCCGAAATACATGGAAGAAATGGAAACTGTTTTTGACCAAAGCCAACAACAAGAGCAGAAGAAAATATTATTTTTCAAGCAGGCCCTTCTCTCCATACACAAACACCTTGATATCACCAATAATGAAAGGTAGGTGACCTGCAGGAGGATCTCTGGCTTGAAGGCATGTCTGAGTTTAAATGCATTTCAGCCCTGGAGGGTGGAGCTATCAAAAACAATAGAAAAAATGATACTCACCTCCTCCAGTGCTCCTGTTGTTCCCTTGGCGCCACGGTCACTGCCTTGCCTCAGTTGGTTTCCTATTTGTTGGCAGTGATGGGTGACAACACAGGACTTATTTGCATGTCCATGAAAAATACAGACCAGTTTTTACTTGTGAAAACGTTGGTTTTCTGTCCTTGTGAATTTCCAACTGTATAGTTTTCAGAGCAACTCCTACAAACACTTTTAAAAAATGGGCTGTCAAAGGACTGAGTCTGTACCTTCCTTGTATATTTTAAAGGGAACCTGTACTCCCCGTAATCCCACACAGAACCTTATAGCTGCCCTATAAGGAAGGGGGTCTCCGGCATACAGTCAAGCGACCCCGCTCCACCTTTTCACCTCACACTCTTAACCCCTTACCTGACGTCTTCATCAGCATGCATGTGCACATTGTGGAAGAGCATAGCGCACTGAGGATTACGTTATTGAGTAAGATGCTGGGTTAGGAGTGTGAGGGGATGAGAGGAGGCGGGACAGCTTGATTGTATAGCAAAGCTCCCTGCCTCCATGACTTTAGCAAGGGGGTACATAAAAGAAGAATTCTTATTTGAAGATTGGTGGCAGCTATACACTATATACAACCATCAATGGAAGACTCAGAAAGTAAGCTATAAGGTACTTTGTGGGGTTTGTAGGTATGTGAAGGTGCTGACAGGTTCCTTTTGACTGAACTTCCTTAAATCTTCCCACTCAAAGCAGAAGGGATTCAGTTTCAATACTAAAGCAGTTACTCAGGGGGAGGGGCTATGCTGCATTTTGTGAAGAGATTTCACACACCACTAAACAGGAGTGCTCCAAATCCAGCTACAATCCTGGAATATAAATTTCACAGTCCTGATGTTATTAACAACACACACATAGTTGTGGTTACATGGCTATCCGGGACTGTAACCTGTCACTGTCTGCAGTTTATATGTCATAATATTTTAACTAACATTTGGAAGTGTCATACTACACTTTATAAGAGAATTATTAACACAGACTGTACAGATAAAGATTGCATAAATGATAATCTTTGCTTTGCTATACATGTAGTATAATGACGGTTTATGGTGACTTGAACCAGGCCATTATGGCTGTCAGTGACCAGGATGACCTGAAGTGGTGGAGGAATAAACATGGGCCTGGGATGTTAACGAACTGGCCTCAGCTGGAGGTGAGATGTCTTATGAGCTTGTATTTGTAGTATACAAAATAATAATATAAAGTAGTATAAATCATATCAATAATGAAACCATCATAAAATATTTATTGAAAAATGTGAAGGCACCTGTCCTCCGATTAGAAAGCTAATCACCAACCTTATACTTCCATGGTACTGGCAGCAGTTTATCACCCGATCAGATGTAGATCATAGATAGGGTTATGTAGAAGATAGGTTTTTTTGGGGACATTTATCAGTGCTTCTACGCCAGTTTTCTGGCAAATAAATACTTTTGTCATATGTCATTAAAAGTTCAACCTCCTACATGTGTTTTTCAGTCTCATTGTGAATATTGTGGAATTCTCCTCCTCTCTTCTATACATTGAGTCAGTTTCAAACTGGTCCTGAGATGCCTAGAAGTAGTACAGGAAACTAGCCACCAGCTCATGGTTATTAAAGTAATGGTTGTCCTTGCCTTCTTCATTACCGATATATGAAGACATACCGTATATACTCGAGTATAAGCCGACCCGGGTATAAGCTGAGACCCCTAATTTTAACACAAAAACTAGAAAAACCTATTTACTTGAGTATAAGCCGAGGGTGGGAAATGCATTGGTCACAGCCTCCCCAGTATATAGCCTGCCAGCCCCCTGTTGTCCTGTTGTATACAGCCTGCCATCCCCTAAAAATGAAAAACTCAGTACTCACCATTCTGACGGCCCGGGCAGCTCCGCTTCCATCTTCATGTTCGCGGCAGCTCCGTCTGCAGCGCCTCTTCTTCTTCAAGCCGGCGTTAGGACCGCGACATCTCCGTGCGCACGGCCCGGGCGGCACACAACTGTGACGTCAGCAACTGTGATGTCACAGTTGTGTGCTGCCTGGGCCATGCGCACGGAGATGTCGCAGTCCTAGCGCTGCATGCGGACATGAGGATGCAAGCGGAGCTGCCCGGGCCGTCGGAATGGTGAGCATTGAGTTTATTTTTTTTATATACCCGAGTATAACCCGAGTGGAGAATTTTCAGCACAAAAATTGTGCTGAAAAACTCGGCTTATACTCGAGTATATACGGTAACTATATAGAGAAATATATATGTATATCGGTATTTTATGCATGTAATGAAGACAATTGTATGTGGTATTTATGATTGGAAAATCCAGTCTTTATAGTTTTCATGAGCTCAAATCCTATCTGAGACACATAATGACAATTGGCTGTGATATTTATACGCATCGCAGTGTAAGTGCTGAATGGAGACTGTCCCTGGGTTTAGAAGTGAAGGGGGCATTCCCTGCTATGTCTGATAAACTATTTGTTAATAAAGAAGATGCAGAAAATTTTATGTAAGATGCCAACATTTTTAATCACATAGTATGAGAAAAGTATTTATTTACGCTATAATTTTATTATGGAGAGGCCTTTTGATGAAAACTATATGAATTATATAACTGTCATTGCTGTAAACACATTACCCAGGAGAATAAAGTTACTAAGGTGAACAATTAAAAGTGGAAATAGACAAAAGACACTGTATTCCCTTTTTCCCTGTCCACTTTGTGGTCTGTTTTACGGAACAGTGAAAAACAAGGAGAGTTGACATGTGATGTGGAAGATGTGCTATTTCACTCATAAACAACTTCCTGGGGTCATATGATTTCTTAAGTTTAAGAGGAAGGAGGAGGAAGGACCTAACCTCTATCTCACAAATAAGAATGGCTGGCAGCTCAATACATGAAAAGTATAGTAAGAAATGCAGTTTAACGCCATAAGAGATATTCACATCCCCATAAAGTGACAACTTTTGTAAGCAAAAATTGGTCCCTAGGCGGCCCTCCCCATATACAGCACTGAGGGAAGAGCAGCAGGTTACATTACAGGTAGACAGCCCTTTGGAAGAGTACTATGTATTCTATATGTACTATGTATTCTATAGATGCTGATTTCAGGTTCAATATTCATCTGTAGGAATGGAATCCGGATGTCGAGCAACAGATAGTAAAAAAGAAGAAAGTGAAAGAGGAAAAAGTAAAGCTGTACAGTGTGACACCCACTGAAAGCAGGTAAGATCATAAAGAATAGAAATACAGCTCAGCAGGTGCCTCATATTGTATCAAAGTGTAATGTTTTCTCTAGATCCCTCACGAATACTAGAAATGCACTCATTGCACATACCTTGTATGAGTAAGCATGGGTATAGACTTCATGACAGTGGAGCATTTATTATCTGCTTTCTGCCTTTTTTTGGTGGAGTTTTCCTTTTCTTTTTTTTTTGTTGCTGAGCCTTGTGTGCCATATTTATTATGTTTCAGCAACACAATATAGTTTCTTTCCCAACATGCAAGCTTGTTGTTGCTCAATTTGGGTGCAGCTTTTGAATCCCAACACTTCTTCTGCATTTCTAGTTTCCCAGCACTTTTTTGGCACATTATTTAGTGCGTAATTATACCAACAAAAAGCAAGTCTACCAACTTCTCATACCCTTCTTGAATGTAAATTCACTAGAGGTATTGGGGAGATAAAAAGAGGGAAATACAGAGAGAAAGAGTGCTACCTAACGCAAGATTATCCATGATAGGTTGGGGGTATGTAAATAGGTGAGGTTTAGTACTCACCTTTTTTGGCTGTGCTGTTTGCAGGCACAACACTGGTGTAGGCCCATGTGGTGAGTGGCCGCTGCCTCACCTTCACCCTCACCCAAGGGTTGGGTATCAAGGAGTAATAGGAAGGGTAGGTTGCAGGCTATAACCCTGGTAAAAAAAAAGAGACGTTCGTGGGTTGCAGGTACTCGATAAGAAGGGGCTTCTTTATTTGGTTGACAACGCACTTCGCACCATACATGTGCTTCATCAGGTATATTTTGTGGATTGTGCAGCATGCAGAGTTTCATCTGTGTGCTGCGGGTTGTGTGACAGGTCCTTTCAAAAGCTTACTTACCCTTCCTATTCACTTCTTGAATGTGGTTTCACATTTCTGAAGCTCAATTGTTCTTATTACGGTGTGCCAAATACCCTAAGGTTATGTGCCAAAATCACAGTGCAAATAAACATTAAAATCCGGCACCAAAAAAGAACTAGCACCAAACTAATGAATGAGACTAAGATATTTGTCTGCTAATTCAAGAAAGACAAAAATATGTCATTAAAACAAAGTAAACATTTTTTTGATATGATAAGAGGTTGCAAAGAACATCATAAAAGAACTGCAAAAATGCATATTACGTACAAGTAGCAAAGTCCATAGGTCTAGGATCTCCAGATTTTAACCCATTAAACTACTAGTACCCTCCAATTGGGTATGAAATTTCCCTTGTAGAATTCCATTTTATCTAGGTACTATTGAACTAAAGGTAGAGGCTTTTGAAGTGACACTCCCCTGGCAGCCTCTGAACTTGACTCACCTCATGAAAATATGACTGAGAAGACCACTACAGGTGATATCAGTTCACTACATCAAATTCTGATGAGTATAAATTCACCAGCAAAAAAACATGACAAGGAGTCAGGAGCCATGGGAAGGGATTCTACGGCAATCCTAGGGACCTTTAGATTCTAGGGATCTCCTGGGACTGTCCTTGTTAGGACAGGAGTTATTCTGGGGAGCAGGGACAGAGCAGCTTTAGGGATACCTGGATGCAGTGCCTTCATCTTCTCCTGGTATGGGTCCCCCTTCTGTCTACAGTAGCCGCTCCATATTCCTGCTCAATTTCCGTGGCTCCTGACTCTTCGTCATGGGTGAGATCTTTCTGGTTTATTATCTTTTGATCTGAGATCTATCCATTGTGTATTGATGTAAAATTGTCTGTTTTATTACTGCTCTCCATTTCTTCTGGTGTTATGAGATGGAGTGTGGCTCTGGTCTGAAGTACTTTATGACCTTTTATTGAATATATTAACCCCTTAACACTCTGTGCCGTAGCTCTATGGCGCAGAGGTGCAGGGAATGTATGAAGAGAGCTCACGGGCTGAGTCCTCTTCATACAAGGGTGAGGGTTGTTGCATATTGCAGCAAACCCCCACTGCTAATAACCGCGGTCGGTGCTTGCACCGATTGCGGCTATTAACCCCTCCGTTGCCGCCGGCAAAGACGCTGGCGCGTGGGCTGCCATGATTGGTTGCCATGGTAGCCTCCAGTCTTCGTTTGACCCGAGGCTAAATGGCTTCTGCAGATTCGTTATAATGAGCCAGTGGCTCATTGTAACGAATAACATGCAAAAATGCCATATATTACAATACAGAAATATTGCAGTATATGGTGGGAACAATCTGACCATCTAGGGTTAACCTGGCCGCCCAATCATATCAGGCATTAACTCAGTCACATCCAACCTTTCTGAATATATTGACATCCTCTTACAGAAATTCGTTCAAACACTCCCCACTTACCTCAGAGACTCAGCGCAACTCATCACTGAACTGGAACATATACAATGGCAATCCGATTTCATCTTCATCACGATGGACGTATCGTCCCTATACACCAACATTTCACATACTCTCGGCATCCAGGCAATAGAACAGACCCTCTAAACAGACCCATCAATACCCCAAAGACATACTAAAAAGCATCCAATTCATATTGGAACACAACACGTTCGCATTTCAGAAAAACATTTATTCACAAGTCAAAGGAACAGCCATGGGAACCAGATTTGCCCCGAGTTACGCAAATATATTTATGGGGTGTATCGAACAGACCCACATTATAGGGAATGCCACTTACAACCACCAAGTCCATTTCTTTAAAAGATATATTGATGACCTTTTTGTAATTTGGAAGGGGACAGAAACCGAAGCCAAAGATTTTGTGAGAGAAATCAACCAAAACACTTGGGGCATTGAACTCACAGTAAAGAAATAGAATTCTTGGATCTGCTAATACAGGTAGACCAACAGGGCACAAAACTAATCACCAAGACTTTCTTCAAGAGCGTAGACGTGAACAGTTTCTTGGATTTCTCAAGTTCACATTACAAAAAATGTCTATGCAACGTCCCGTACGGACAATACAAAAGGATCCGCCGAAATTGTACTAACCACAACACATTCCAAGCACAATCCAAAATCCTCAAAGATAGGTTTACGCAAAAGGGTTAACCACCACAATTACTCAAAAATGCCTACCAGAAGGTCAACCGATTAACACAAAAAGATTGTCTTGCCCCACCCCAGAAAAAAGATAATGCACCTTCCCACAAGCTCAACTTCGTAACCACATATACTACGGACCACAATCTTATCAGACAGACCCTGAATAACCATTGGGACATCCTTAAGAGAGACCCCCACATCACACAACTGCTTCCGTCCAAACCACATCTCACCTTTCGCAGGGCCCCTACACTCAAGAATATTCTACCCCCAACAAAAATACGTACAGAAAAGAGCAAACCGCAACTCTCCCTTTTTCCAGAAATCAAAGGCTGCTACAAATGCAGCAAAGACAGGTGCAAGACCTGCGAAATTATGTGTAATAAAACAAAAGAGCTTAGGGCAAAGTCTACAGGTGAAATGTTCAAAATCCATTCCTTTATAAATTGCAGTTCGGACTATATCATCTATGTCCTGGAATGTCCATGTACTTTACAATATGTAGGACGCACCATTCAAAGCGTGAGAGAACGCATGAATACCCACCGAAGCAAAATCAAATCTGGATTCCCTCTACATAGTGTATCCCGCCACTTCGCTTCTTATCATAAGAAAGACCCATCTCTACTCAAACTAATTCCAATAGAACAAATTCCAGCCTCACACCCTGATAGACACAATCAACTGATCCGCAGAGAGAACTTCTGGATCTTTAAACTTAATACCCTTACCCCCAACGGCTTCAATGAGCTGATTGAACGAACCTAAGACAGCAAAAAGAAACAAATTGATCCCACACTACACAAATACCAACCCTATAACTCTGCAGCCCCCTATCAATAAATGTTTTCTTTCTCCTTTTCTTTTCAAATAATGCATCCCTGTACATAGGACTAACTAAAGATCATTAATTAATGTACATCATGTGTATATATATATATGTTTTTAAATGTATATCTAATTTGTGTGTATATACATATGTATCCATACTACAGTTCCAACCTTGTACCACCTCAACCCCTTTATTATTTCATTTTTATTACTAATGTATATTATGTTTCCTCATCCTATTACATTCATATGCAACTATAATCACAAATTATAGTACATTTATTACAGTCAGTGCATACTACTTTACACCTATCCTATTATACCCCACAAAGCTCAGATTACCACTCTCATCCTCTATTAGACTCACTTTTAATTCCATCCATTAATAACATTGTTCTTCTTTCCCCCCCAAGTCCCGAGTGACTCTTTCACCTACTGCGCATACGCGTAGTTTCATTTCTCTCCCCGCGCGCATATAAGCTCCCCCAAATAACACGTGACGCACACTACAAGCAAGTTACTCCGGACACAGTAAGTACCCTCCTGCCTTCCACAAGCGTTCCCATTTCCTTCCTGTTTTAATGTATCCTCATTTCCATTCCATTCAGCTCCGTGAAAAACTTTAAGTAGCCACTTGACGGCACTCCACTTACTTACAAATCCCTAAAGGTAACCCAATATTCATTTATCCCCTTACATTTCTTCTATTCCTCCATCAATCCTCAGCTAAATACAGTATACTTTTCTCCACATGCATGTGTCTTCTCAAATCACTTACCTCACACCATGGTTTACACTGTTATGTACAGCAGAGATATTTCTTATTTTATATATTAATTTACTTATTCATTTATCTACTATTTACAGACTGTTTTTATTAGAATTGAATCATGTCATTTTTTTATGTCGATCCACTAATATTTTAATTGAAACCAATCATGCTAATTGTGTGTGTATAAACATCCAATTGTTTGTGTATATATAACCACCATCCACACACCTGCACAAACATTAGCGCAATTTTGTCAACTGTATTTTTATGAATTTTTATTTATTTACGCACTAATTTATTTAATTTATTGTACTAATTTTACATAGCATTTGTTTACGGACCTGATGAAAGGGGTGGACCACCCCCGAAACGCGTAGTCCTATACCTATTCAAATAAAAGAGTGTTCTAACCAAAGAAAATCTGTGTTGTATCAACTATTCACCGGACAGCGCGTCTAACTACAACTCGGTTTTTTGTACCTACTATTGACATCTAGGGTTAATGTACCCTAGATCAGTGATTTTCAACCTTTTTTGAGCCGCGGCACACTTATTATACTTAGAAAATCCTGAGGCACACCAACAACCAAAATAGCACAAAATGACACTAAAACAGTCATAAAAGGCCCCATAGTGGCCTCCCTTTACTAATCAAAAGCCCCTAGCGGCCTCCCTTTACTAATCAAAAGCCCCTAGCGGCCTCCCTTTACTAATTAAGAGCCCCTAGAGGCCTCGCTTTACTAATTAGGAGCCCCTAGAGGCCTCCCATTACTAATTAAAAGACCCTAGCGCCTCCCTTTACTAATTAAAAGACCCTAGCGGCCTCCCTTTACTAATTAAAAGCCCCTAGCGGCCTCCCTTTACTAATTAAGAGCCCCTAGCGGCCTCCCTTTACTAATCAAGAGCCCCTAGCGGCCTCCCTTTACTAATCAAGAGCCCCTAGCGGCCTCCCTTTACTAATTAAGAGCCCCTAGAGGCCTCGCTTTACTAATTAGGAGCCCCTAGAGGCCTCCCATTACTAATTAAAAGACCCTAGCGGCCTCCCTTTACTGATTAAAAGACCCTAGCGGCCTCCCTTTGCTAATTAAGAGCCCCTAGCGACCTCCCTTTGCTAATTAAGAGCCCCTAGCGACCTCCCTTTGCTAATTAAAAGACCCTAGCGACCTCCCTTTACTAATTAAGAGCCCCTAGTGGACTCCCTTTACTAATTAAGAGGCCCTAGAGGCCCCCCTTTACTAATTAAAAGGCCCTAGAGGCCCCCCTTTACTAATTAAAAGGCCCTAAAGGCCTCCCTTTACTAATTAAAAGGCCCTAGAGGCCCCCCTTAACTAATAAAAAGCCCTAGCCTCCCTTTACTAATAAAAAAAAAGACCCTAGCTTCCTTCCTTATACAAATAATAACCTTATATACTTACCCTTGATGTCTTCTTCCGCGTAACTTCTCTCCTAATGGCGATCCGCCCATCTTCTGTAGCTCCTGCACCGCGCGCCTCTGTTCATGTGACTAATGCGACCTGACGTCAGGTCGCGTCAGTCATGTGACATGGGCCACGCGAATGGGTGGATCAAAATGTTGCACAGACCTCAAAATGGTAGCAATGAAAACGTTGGCTCATTTCACAAATTACACCTCACACATCTCCGTACACCAAAGTATGGAAAAGTTATTAGCGCCAGAAGATGGTAACATTTTTTTTTCTTTTTTGTACATATTCGTTTAATTTTTGAAAATGTATTAAAACAACATAAAACCTATATAAATTTGGTATCACCGCGATCGTACCAAACCAAAGAATAAAGTAGGGTGTTATTTGGAGTGCACAGTCAAAGTCGTAAAAACTGAGCCCACAAGAACATGACCACTTGCGTTTTTTTTTTTTTCTTTTTCCCCAATTTGGATTTTTTTTCAGGTTTTGAGGACACAGGAATGAATAATAAATAACATCACGGGAAAGAAAAATTTGTTACTGGTGGAGAGCGAGAAATGAGCGAAAAAACCCTGCGTCCTTAAGGGGTTAAAACTTATGTTTTAATAAGTTTTAGTTCACCCTTCCTATACATTTTTTTTTTATAGGTAAATGTGTGAGATTTCACACAAAAGAAAGTTCTAGAATGGACATTTCCATGAAATAGTGTAAATGTTGCATCGTAGTGTCCAGTTTGAACATTTGATTTTTAGCTTTTTCCACTCTTTTAGCTCTAATCACTGATTCCAAAAAGGTAAAGAATTCTGTGGAAAATGGTATATTAAGACACAACCCTAAGGCTTTTCTTACATGATGTGTCCATTCCCAGTTACAAATCTGCCATTAATAACATTCCTTTTTTACAACAAATTTACATCCCTTCATTGGTTTCAATAAGAACTGTGTAGTACTGTACTTGAATGGCCTGAAGGGGTGTAAATGGCCTGTAGCAGCAGGGCCAGATTATGGGGTGGGTCCCAGGGGCCCCATTAATTCTCTGAACTGGGCGGAGAGCCAGAACCGGGGCGGGGAAGAGGAGGCAGTATAAAGGCATATTACCTGGGGGATGAGGAAGCTGTATATAGATTTATAACTGGGGGTGAGGCTATATATAAATGTATTATTGGGGGGGAGGAGGCCATATAAGATGTGGGGACCCCCACCAATCTTACTTCGGTTCTGTGTAGCAGTGCTGAGTCAAAACCCCTGTCTGTGTGTCTTTATCTATTAAGGTTCCAGCCAGGGATTGTGTATAACTTTCTACTGCCCCTGAAGGTAAAAGTAAAAGTAAAGGGCACTATATATGTCTGCAGCTGAATATTGGCAGAAGTTCCCCATGTACTAGCTCCATACTGTCAGCATGTTTGTAACAATGAGACCTGTCAATCAGGAACAGAGGGCCATGACAGTGCCACATTACTATCAATGATTTTTTTTTCTAAACATTGCAGCGATGGAAAATGAACCATTTAGGGATAAGGGCAATGCTATTTAATCATAGTTTTTGATAAAGTATATATTTTGAGTGGGTTAATTTGCAAGGCAGGTGCTTTTACAGTGGTTTTATTAGAAATGCGAACAAAATGACCCAAGAGGGACTGGGACAGAAGTTTCAAGAGTCAGTAGAGAAAGTCAGAATGTTCAGACAATGTAAAATACATTTCTTCTAAATAAGGAATGTTCCAGAGAATTGCATATTTGCTTGGTATAACCATTAGATCTGTGTCCTTTATATCATCATACTAAAAGTCCTTTTATCTGGTTTACAGTATGAATAAACCACCAGTAAATCTCCCTGGAGTGCGGGTACGAGCGGTCTATGATTATTCAGGACAGGAGTCGGACGAGCTCAGTTTTAAAGCAGGTGACTACCTGAACGCAATAACATGATGCTATGTCTATACTGTTTTACTGTACATCATCGAGTTAAACATTAAGCACCATTTGCCTACCATCTACTTTGAATGTTCCACAAGGTACGTTAAAAGCTGGAGCTTTGTGGTTTTCATTTTCTGATAAAAGCAGACAGACAAGCTGAGCCTCCATAGAAAACAGCTTCAGGTCACATAGTATTTGTACATTCTCTGTAGGCTTACTTACTGAAGACAATACTCTCCAGAATACAGCAGTGTGAACAATGCCTTACAGTGTAACATCATACCATTCATGTTTAACAAATCTCTAACTCAACTGTTGTAACCAGGTGATGAACTCACAAAAATTGAAGATGAAGATGAACAAGGCTGGTGTAAAGGTGTGACTGATCATGGTCAAGTTGGACTCTATCCGGCCAATTATGTTGAAGTTATTACAGGATAGGAGACCAATTCTGAAGAACGTCAGAAGCTCAGTATTTGGTGTATGACAATCAGCTCGACAGGAATTCATCTGGTCCTTATGCTGGGCTGGGGTTGACAAATGGCAGGGCTGATATAAGAGGGCATGAAAGTTTTTGGGTTGTCAGATTTGGAATACTTTTACCTATGTATCCTCCTTCCCAAGGGATTACCACTGTCTCAGTATTATTAGTGCCAGTCTGTCCTGCACTTAACTATTTTTTTTTATCTCCAAAAAAAATTCTTCACTCTTGAACTGTAAAATGGCACAGAAGTCTCAGGAAACACTGTGCCAGGCTTGGACCATCTTCATACCAGTCCTATGGATGCTGCAGTATAATGTTGAGTGTGTGTTGCGTGTGCCTTTTAGCGCAGGTCTTGTGCATTACAAGACTGCCTCACTCTGGAAGGAATGTTTTTTTGTGTTTTTTAGAGAAATGCTACAGCAATATAAAAAATAAAGTTCATGTAAGTGAAACTATTTGTCCATGTTTGCATATGTCGGAAACATTTCAAAAACTTGCGAGACAATTTTGCGATGTGTGCATGATGTTTGCCGCCCCTATATATTCTGCCCAAATAGACATTTTGCATGAGTGCAGCTGGATCCGACACTGCAGTTCATCACCATTTACTTGGGACGAGACCTCCACCATCAAGTTTTAGTCTCCGTTCATATTCATGGCTGCTTAAAATTTGTTCTCACTGCCGACAAACACCTCCAGTACAAATAATCTCCTATATAACAGAACAATCCTAGTTTTTAGTGGTAGGATACATTGTGGAAGAGAGAAGCAATTCCTCCACACAGATATTAGCAATATCCAAATTATTTTTCTGATTTATATAGTCACAACTTTAAAAAATACAACAAAATCAAAGAACACACAATTCATATATTCTAAAATATTTTTTTAATGCCACGAGGAAAAAAAAAAAATGCTACTTCATAGGAGACCAAGTTATAAAAACGGGTTAAATAAGTGAATTCCTTCAAGTCTGAAGACAGCACATTGCATGTAGATCCCATAGGAAATCAGGGGAGTACAACCTGGCTGAGTGCTGCCTCACAGTGGAGGAAGATGGGAGTGCACATGGTTCGTGCAGGAAAATCCTCTGTGTGACAGAGTAGATCTGAAAGTCTCTAGGTGAAATTTTAGAAAGTAATTTGGTAGATTAATACCAACGTTTCTCTAGCAGTAATTTTTTTGAAGGTGACTGAGGGGTTGATTTACAGTTCACAAGAGATGTGACCTCTACTATACTGTCAGATAAGGTCCATTAAGATATCCTCTTCCATGACACTCTGGGCCTGGACCTGCTGTAATCCTGGTTGAGGAACAGGACCTCGTGGACCTGTATTCATCATGACTCCTAAAATATCAAATTGGATAAAGACATGTTACTCAGTGTATATCGTACATAAAGAGGAGATCTCTTTTCTTCCGACAAGTCTGTTTTAGCAAATTCTTTTAATACCAATAATACCACTGATCTGACCATATTAAATCAGTATCTGGTTAATTTAATGTGCAGCAAACCTAAACAGGTAACATCTAAATTATAAAATAATAACTTATTTCTAGGATGAATTAAAGGGGCCCAGTATAAAATAGAGTTCTAAGAAGAGATATTCCAGAAATTAGCTTTTACTAAAATGGACAGGTAGTAATAATGACAAGTTCTCTTCTAACCTTTTCACAAACTTTGCAGTAACAGCAGTCACGATTTGGAATAAAAAAACAAAACAAACAAAAAAACCACATCCCATAAAACCATGGATAAGACACAAGACAGACACAAGAGGCACATGTCTATGTAAAGAAACCCTGCTGGGTTGATCAGACTTACCTGGCATTGGTGCACGTTGTGCCATCTGATTGCCCCACTGCTGTGTTGGGGCCTGATGCATAAGAGACTGCCCTGAGATCTGCAACTGTGGCTGGCCGGGGGCCTGGTGAGGCATTTGTTGCCCCAGTGCTTGGTGAGGGAGCATGCCTTGTGCTGCCTGCTGCATGTGATGCAAAGGCTGCTGGGCCTGAGGAACGGTGGCCTGTGGCTGTAAAAACACAGGATTTGGAAGACACTTAATAATTTGACAATACTTTGTTGATACAAAAAATATTCTGAATTACCAGCAGCAAAATAGTATAACTGTACTGTTCAGGCGACCGCTATAAATGCAAACACTGCAGACCCTGTAGATATAGTCTGGTCCCAGAGCTCAGAGAACTGAATAAGGCACAATAGGAGCAGGTACATCTAGTGCTCGGTTACATAAACATCACTTGGTCCATATGAACCCCTTTAGGTTATCAGCTGTGTACAAATGTGAAAATTGGAGAAGGTTCTCCTCTCTGGAGAAGGTCAGGCTAGCTCAGGTTATGGTGAGCTGGGCCGCTATCTGGCACACAAGGTGTCCAACGCCCAATGGTGACATCACCCACATCTGGTCTCCATCAGCCACATGCACACATTTAGTTATCGGAACAGAAATTATTTCCACTCTGGTGCTCAGAGTTTTAATGGAGAATTTGCTGCAGATTGACAAATGAAAAAGTGTGATAAGTACTGGCAGAAGGTGCGGGATAGGGCTGGAACTGGTCACACTACAATATACAACATGCATCAGCTAGGGTTTTATATATACATGTAGAAGTGAACAGAACGTTAAGAAGCCAAAGTACCAAATTACAGCTGTTCACATTGGCTACATTGTGGCCGGCATCTCTGTTTGTTGCAGGTGGTGAAAGGCCCTCTTTAAGTAACTCCCTATTAATTATTTACCAATAATAAAAGCTCTGTCTGCTGACAGTAAATGAGAAAACCCTAGTTCAGTGTCCAGGAAAATGTTATGGCACAAATACAGGTAATACAAATACTATGTTAACAACAGTGCAAAGAAACTATCTAAGAACAAAGCTTAAATCACAAGACAACATAGTCGATGAATAAAGACAAATGCTACAGTGAGATCACCACATTGAACAATCTAGGAATTAGAAAAACAAACAACAGCGACATCATAGTCCAAAAATAATAAAGACAACAAAGACATCATAATGAACACAATCTAGTAATAGGAAACACAGAGGAGACATCACAATGGACACAGCCTAGGAGTAAGATGGATACTATAGTAAAGGAATACAAAAAAAAACACTACTGGAAGTCCCTGACTTAGGTGACACCTGTCATCAGGTCTGTGTCATGAGTCCTGTCACCACTACCTGTTGGAGCTGCTCACAAGGATCCATCCCAACCTTTATCTAGTCAATTCATACATTAATCATTATAAAATCATCTTTTCTTTACTATGTAAATGAGGCTGGTCACATGGTCATTGACACATGTCACCCCTCCCCACTCCTCCCCCTGCTCATGTCTGTGTGTAATGTATAGTAAAGCATTGCTAGTGTGTGTGCTGCATCTGCTGACATGTTGCATCCTCCTAATACACATGTGAGACACAAACATCAGCTACACAAGTACCTGACGTGTTCTGCTATAACCACGCTGCATCCTGGAGCGGTTGTATCTCTCCTATACACACACACAGGCTGCATGGGGTGTGGCCAGCACTAGGGAGCACATGGAGGAGCCATTACACCATTATACCTCACACCATTAGACAGGCTGTCAGTCAAGCACTGGGGGTGTGGCTGTGCCTCCCACTCATGAATAAGCTGGGCAGCTTGAATATGCTAATGACTCATTGGACATTTCACAGGTAATTTGCATACAGCTTTAGGACCTTATTGCTTAAGTTTACAAGCATGTAGAGGGACAATGCAGGGATAGAGGCAATGCTTTCTAATGGCAGTTTATGAAAATATATTTAGTTTAGGGGGTTATTTTGCCTGACGGGTTCTCTTTAAGGACGCCTGACTTAAAGACTAACCTCTCTGTCCACTGTGACCTCTGATGAAGCTCTCAGAATGTTACTTTAGTCCCAGACGACAATGATCAGCTGTAAGGTGTCAGTAATGTTGTTCCCATGACAGCAAAACATTTAATCCAATTATCACAGGAAAAAAGTTTTTTGTCCAGAGTTCCAATTATAAAACATGCCAGTTACAACTGATACACAAATTCAACTTAAAGGGGTTGGCCAGTTTTCCATAAATCTGTTCCATTAAACAGGTCTCTGCATGTTTCCCTGTTATTCACATGCTGCACTTTGCCTCTCTAGACAACTTCTGGTTTCTCCCTCCTTCAGTGCCTCTATAATGGCAGCCTCCAGTGTGTTTATTTTCTATCTATCCATCTCACTGACAGACAGGGGAGAGGGGGCAGCAGGATGACTCATAATCTCCTGATCCTCCTTTGTTTACATAGTCTACACACAGCAATAAAGGAAGCATCAGGGATGATGAATCAATTGGTGAGCATTCAGGGATTATTATTAAGGCAGTGGCGGCACATGGGCAATTTATGTTATAGAGTGGCCAGCCCCTTTCGGTACAAATCTCAAGAACCTATCCTATAAATAACTTGGGGACTGCCAGTATGACATAGAAACCAGTTAGCTATAAACCGTTTAGCCCTGTGCTGCCCCCTGATTTGTGTTGCAATCTGCTTATGTGAGCAGTGATATTTCCTGACTTGTAATATAGAATGTGTGCTGTAAAATAAGCAGCATGAAATGCATCCATGGAATAAGGAGGATAGTCCAGACTAGATAGACCAAACTGTCTAAAGGAGAAAACGGTTTCCCATTGCAACCAATCAAAGAACACCTTACAAGTGCTTTTGAATATTAAAAGCAATGCTGTGAATGGACATCCAAGAGTTTTTTTTTCTGTAGAGCCCAAGGGAATAGCAAGTACCGAAAAAAACAAGTTTGCATATGATACTCACAGGCTGCTGGCTGAGCAGTAGGTTTCGGAGTTGGGGGTTGGCACCAGGATTCTGGGGTCGAAGCATGGTTCCTGCCTGTGGGTTCTGAGGCTGACCAGGTGCTTGCACTGTCGCCTGTGTTGCTTGTTGAGGTGCCTGGGTGGGACCCTGAGGTGCCTGTTGTTGCTGCATTCTGATCTGTAACTGAAAAGAACAATTGACATCCCCTGGTCAGTGAAAAGTTTTCCTTTAATTAAATTTTTATGGTGTTTACTAGTGAACGTGTTCTAATAACTGAACAAGGATTGCTACTTAAAGAGGTTCTTCAGTGACGGCTCCTCTCAGTGTACAAATGTGAATACAATGGACGCCCAATGCAACTTTGTGTATAAAGTGGATCACCTCTTTAATACTTCAGTGGGTGTGGTAGAACAAGATCACCAGTTACTTGGATGGTGTACTGCCCACATGTTATTTGAATATTGTATAAACATACATATTTAGTGCATTATTAGTGGAGTTCATTGTGTTGGAGAGGTGCATGGCAATTCACGTCACTCTGTGCCATTCACTTGAATGGGACAGAGCTGCATATAGAGAAGCTACAGAATCTATAACAATGTGCCTCAAAAATGAGGAGAACTCAAAATGCTGAATACTTTCAGATATTAAACTCCTATGCTAAGGAAGATGTATTTTTATATTAAACATTGATAGTTTGTTCCAGAAACGCTATGGGACCAACATCTATCTCTAGAAAAGGGCTCTAACACTGTAGAAGTGCATGGATATAGCAATGCACATGCCAGGCCATCTCCCAAGGCAGTATAAAGCAGAAAACACGGGTTCTGTATCAATCTGACATTTTAAGTAACTCCCGTGGATAAGCGATTAATGTTATAGACGGGAGTAGCCCTTTAAAATTGACTGCTCCAGGTGTGTGGTGTTGTAAAATACTGCATATAGAGCTTAGGCATATAACCAGCAGCTAGCCTAAACAAGCAGAGCTGCAGCTCAACGACTAGTCGGTTTAATAGGTTCTAAAGAGTTGTTTTAAAGTCCTGGTCAAACCCGGTAAATTCACCACCAGTTCTGAGTGCTTGTCAGCAGAATCTAGGCTGGATGCTGAGTGTGAGATTACTGTGGACGCTCACCAGATTCTGTGATCTCTGTTGTTCATCCATAGTTACCTGGTTCACAGATGGCATGCCTTGAGCTACCTGCTGCCCGGGCAACTACAACATAATGGAGAGAAAGTTACAATTTAGTATCAATATAAAGGGTTATTATTAGCAAATAAAGCAGAACAACCAGTGATCAGCACTGATGAAGGCTCTACCTGTTGTGCTACAGTCTGTGTCACTGGCAGAGGACCAGGCTGCTTGGATAAGAAGGCTTGAGGGTTGGGTTGTACAGTCCCAGCTCCCATAGGCTGAGCAGCCCCCATCTTGAAAAACAAAATGACATAAGCAGGGTCACAGTTCGTATGTGTTTTCTGAGGGACACAGACAATATTCAAGTTTTTGTGTTGTTGCCTATAAACAAATGGAGCAGAAACGTGCCAAGCAATAAGGACCTAATGTAAACCTAGACTTGATTGGCATATTACTCAAGGAAAAGCCTAAAAACGTGTGAAAATTTCTTTGATTTTGGACCCAAATTAACTCCCTAGCAAACACACGGTCGAACAAGGAAGCGTGGTTGTGCTTGATGTTCCATCTCAACCTCATTCACAAGAATGGGTCCTTGCTGAAACGAGGAATGATAAATGGGAGTGATGTCTGGACTGGGCTGCGCCACAACACTTCAAATTGGTGACCGGCAGGGATGTAAAATGTCAGACCCCAGTCGATCCGATACTGATCTCTAATCCCAAGGTGAGGTTCAATATCTAAAGACACAGAATTCCCTAGGTATAAGATTTTGTTATCTGCAACTGCAGAATTAAGAATCAGAAGATCAACGTTTATCAGTACATTTAAAGAACTTCCAAAATGTGAACATTATTAACTTAAAGGGGTTATCCATGTTTAAGAAATAACTTTGGGCCGGGCTTTTTAAAAAAAAATAAAAAAAATAAACGTGTAGTCACCTCCTTGGGGCTGCTGGTATCCCATGCCGCGGTCACTCTGATCTGTGCCCCTGTTTATTTACAGGGGCACAGAATCTGCGCACAGGGAGCTTCCGGTCGGAGAGGTGGCCGGCCACATCCATCCTTCCCTATCTCTCAGCATCGTAGGGTGCTGGGAGATGGTGGCGGATGGAAGCTTCCAGCCGGCTGGAATCTCCCTGTGCGCCTCTGTAAACAAATGGACCACAATAGTAAGCATTGTGGTCATACAATGGCCATCAACAGGTGTCCTCATGACAGCAGTCTATAGATCAAACTTTCATTTTACAATTTAGCACAAGCACAACCTGGTTACATCAAAGAGAAGTTGACAGTGAAAATACAGTATTAAAGCTTCCTTCTTACACTCCGATTCTGCATCTGTACTTGTTTGTGATTGGTGATCACTTGCCGGATGCCATTAACAAAGCCGCTCTGATCATATGGAATCAAACCCATGAAGATCTTCTTTTTGGATGAGTACAAAAGCATGAGAACCCTCACTTCACATGGAGTCGTGTGAGGAAAATGTACACAGCCGGCCTTAAACATAGATAAAAGTAAGAAATTATTAGACCACACTAATATGGAACGTGTCGATCTAGGGAAGGACAGGCAATGGTCTTCCAATATATTTATGGTTAGAATTGTACATGCAGAAATATGAATCCATTATAGACTGTTACAAGACATCAAACATGCTGAAATAGTGATCATATAATGTTTACTTACAAACCCGTTACCCATGATACGGTAGAGACCCTTCAGAGATTCCAGATCCTTGTTGGTGAAGTGGAATTGCACCATTCGAGAGTTCCTAAATAAGGGTCCCAAGGTTGTCTGCAACAAGATAAATGCAACACTTTATTCATCCCTATAGATAGGGTTCTTACTTTTAAGGTGGGTGTGGGTTAGCAGCAGTTTTATAGTAGTTATAATACTTCTCCTATGCACTGTAAAATATAACAGTTACATTCTTGTATATATGGTGCAGTATTATAGTAGTAATGGAACAATAGACGAGAAATGGAGGGTTCCAGCACTCAGTATCCCCTCCTATTCCAGACCTGCTGTCAGTAAGCTGTCTTTTTTTTCATTTGGTCTGTAAAATTATAGTTGTTATATTCTTGTACATAGGGGACAGTATTATAGTAGTTATATTCTTGTACATAGGGGGCAGTATTATAGTAGTTATATTCTTGTATATAGGGGCAGTATTATAGCAATTATATTCTTGTACAGAGGGGGAAGTATTATAGTAGTTATATTCTTTTCACCTCAGGCAGCAAAAAGCAAGAATCAGCCTTGTGCAGCAGATAATAAGTATGAATACCTGGCTAGCTGCAGGTAGGGCAAAGTAATGGGGTCTATCAGAGCCCCTGTGTGCAGCCAGTTATTCACAATTATTACCTGCTGCATAAGTTCAGATAATTTCCATCATCATTACTATAGTCTATGTTATTTAATGTACAAATACAGATTTATGCAGTAGTGGCTTCTGGGGGGAATTTGCGCTGTACTGTAGTTTTTGGCACATCTAGGGTTTTGGTTAATAGTGCGGCCCCCTTAAAGGTAGCAGTATGACAATGTGGCCCTTAGAGTAAAAAAGGTTGTGCACCCCCGCTGTAGTACCTAGTGCTTTTTGTGTTGTATTATTAAAGAAATATGCATATAAAATCAGCATTCAGAAGAGTGAGCAATATTTAACCTTTTCCATCTTTTTATTTTAATTATTTGAATCTGTGCTAAAGAGAAGCAGAGTACAGGGCTTGCTCATCTCTAGCAGTCTTTACAGCTAAATAATGGAGGCCCTCCATTTAAAAGGTATTTTTAAAAGGAAATCAACCAGTGAAAAAAAACATTTTTTTAAAAACCCTATAACTACTCACATCAGCTTCTCTTCATCTTGACCCTGGCACTGTCCGTCACTCTTCTTAACACGTCGGGATCACCTAGAAAAGAAAGTTATAATTAGCAGCACGAAGCACGGGGACAAGAGGTCCGGAACTCCGGACTGCTAATTATGCATGCCCCCACACCCATCGTCTGATATCACCTTGCTCTCCCAAGCTCCCAGCATGAGAGAGGTAGGTGCAGGGGCGCCCATAATTAGCAGTCCAGAGTGCCGGACATCTTGTCCCGGCACTTCCTGCTGCTAATTATAACTTTCTTTTCTTGGTGATCCCGGAGTGTCAATAAAAGCAATGGAAAGTGCGGGGATCAAAAGGAAGAGAAGCAGAGGTGAGTAGTTATAAGTTTAATGTTTTTTCAGTGTTTGATTTCCTTTAAGAGGCACATCTACCACAACTCTATTTATCCATTAATAGATTTGCGAGTAATCCGTTTTATTATTTTGGAATCCCTACTTCTCCGCTAAACCATAGTGCTGTTGTGTAATCGGTTACAGTGTCAGTGCTTCCGCTTAGCTGGGAGTCGGGGACTTCTTGCATCATAGATCGAGATGAAGCAAGGAATCCTGTCCCCGGGATTGTGGTCAGCCCATGACAAAGGACTCTGAACGGTCCGTTATCGTAGGCCGAAAGTGGATTGTGTTAAACAGCCATTTTGGGGAAACTTCTTGGGCTAGAGAAGAAAGTCTGGATATGTTTGACTGTAGAGATCTAAAAATAATAACATGGAGAAAATTCTATCTATGCTAATATGTGAAGTGCCACATATTACAGGATGAAAATATGGTGGTAATAAAAAGTAAAGTATACAAATGTAGCAACTACCAAAGCAAACCCCGACTAACACACATTTTATTAATACATACCAATAACTGCTGAGGGATCAGCTGCATGATTAACTTTTGAGGCCATTGATCGGTTTTCCTGCAATGTAGAAAAATAAGAACTAAAGAATTAAGTTTCTGGTAAATTAAGTCTTTATTACTATATAATAACACATGACAGAGGCTTGTAGGACAGATAAGCATCCATTGTAGCATTTTCTGCCAATGACACTTTCAAAAAAGTTATCAGAGATAAACTTCATGACTGTGAAGTTAAACAAAATCTACCATTAGCATATTTTTTTGGCAAAACTACTCAGAGTTCCCGGGATTAAACAAGATATGTTTCTGCGTCCATGTAACTACAGCATTCTCAAGGTATGTTTGGTGCATAGTGCATAAAAGCAAATGGTAGATTTCCTTAAAAAAAAAAAAACTCATTAAAGAAAATATATGTCATTGTCTAACTTTTACTGGATCCTGTTACATATGTTCACTATTATTTCTTTCAGTTAGGCCCCTCCTATTCCTGCCGGGTTTGGGGATGGGGGCAGTATTTTCTACAGTCAGCACATGTGAGTGCAGCACAGTTCAGAACAATCATTTCTGCAACATTTCAACACTTCAAATTAACTGTACTTATTGCTGGGAAACATTGAGGCATGTTCACATGTGCGTTCAAATTGCTTTTAATTTAAGGATTATGTTCTAATTCCTTTAAAGGGGTTTACACAATAAACAGAGTTTCAGTTTTATTGACGTTTACGCTCTTATAACTCAGTGATGGTCAATGTAAAATTCCAGAGTGTGGGCGGGGACACTTCATGATTCCTCTGTACTATTAGATATTGTGTGCTGTCAATGTGCTTAGATTATCAGGGTACAGGGTATATATACACCTTTATTTAGCTTCTGAACATTCACTAGTATCTGACACACAGAAAAAGAGAAAGGAGACAGATCAGAGATGAGAGCTGATGAGATCCACGAGATGGATATAAAACACAATGAAACACTCTTGCATTGCTACATCTCAGCTATAACAGACACAATCAGCTCTGCTATACGTCTTTCCCCTGCTTATCTGTAGTTTGTAGAGTAAGTATGTGCCTGCTGCTGCATGCCGGCAGGAAGTGTCTGTGAATGCCTTGAGCTAGTCTTGTAATGGACTGGGGAAGGCCTAGATGCAGAGAGCACTGCAGTGTGCAGAAAAGAGAAACTATTCATGAGAAGAATCTGCCATGCCTGACCATAGTCTGTCTGATCCCGGAGGCAACCTAAATTGTATACACCAGGACTGATCGAAACAGTTTGCAATAATATCTGTGAAATGCTGTAATTTGTTACTAACATTGAAATAGAGAATGTGTTCTTTTGTTATCCTGAATATATTTAAGAATCTTGTCTTCGTGGGAATACCCCTTCAATCCCGCAATATAAACCTACCTGCACGTAAACCACAGCCATGTGTGAGCCCACTGAAATGCATTTGTCCATGTGCTAATAGAGATGATAGCTCAAAGATACCTACTGGCCAAGAAACAAAGCCCTTTAGAAACTTACAGATTTTCTCCAGGGTTGACATACACTTGGCATGGAAGGGAACGTGTTAGCTTGGCATTGGTGTCCACAGATGGTGGCTTAGGTTTCTATATGGAAAACAGAATAATATAGTTATAACAAGACCATTTAAAAAGAGGACCCGTCACCAGTTTTGGATCCTAAACCAAATACAGGCGCCTAACAGCTTTTATGAGCTCTCAGGGCAGGGACAAAGCATATATATATTTACCTAGATGTGAGTCTGACGTTCTCTGCAACGCGCGCCTGCATTCGCGATGCGGGATGAGGCCGGGAGACGACAACGGCTGTGAAGCCGGGGTGTACAACTCTGGCTTCATTGCCGCACTGCACAGGACTGCATAATGTATATTTTTGTATAGATTTATTTTACTGCCCCAACTCATAAAGGGAGATTCAGACACTAAACCACAGGTCCATAAGGCCCTGTGATTGGTTTAGTGTCCCGAATCGCCCTGAATGGTTCGCTTTAATTGATATAGAAGATAACACTACGGTATGTTACTATGTTGCAGGAAATAACTCACCTCTTGCCACTCTAGAACACCACTCCAGGCCAGCATTTTGTTGGCGACGGATTGTTGTGTATTGGGCAGCTGTGGTGTTCCAATCTGCGGTGTGGCTGATTGTTGAGCTGTTACGCCAGGTGGTGCCCCTGTGACAGGCTGTCAAGAAAGATGGAAATGTATCGATAATAAGTGTATAAATAACACTGAATGCAGCTCAACTAGGAAATTCAGGATCTCAGATGAAATTGGGCCTTATGTCAAACTACTCATTTTCTTTAAAAAAAAAAAAAAAAAAAACACAAATACAAAAAACTTTTAATTGGGCAGAAATGTTTTTCAATATTTAGTGCTCGTTCCCTCCGTGATAATGAGGTGCTATGAGGAAGTCACAATGTTGTGACGAAAGGCTTCTTGTAAGTCATGCTTTATATCAAGGGAGCTGCCTTACAAGGTAGCTAAAAAAGGCATGGTTTTCCTAATCCCATCCTGGAATACTTTGCATATTTTACCAGAATTCCCCAAGTGGAGCATCAATGGCTATAGGACTCCACATGCCTACATGGCGGCCTTAATTGGCAGTCTCTGTAAGGAGAACTCTTACTTCCCGACCTCCTTTGGATTACTATCTCCCCGCTACTCCTTACTTTGCATTTGGGGGTTGGTGGTGTGCAGTCCTTTGCACGACTGCGTAGCTTTGACTTTCTCTGATACATTTACATTGTATTCTAGGCTTAGTAACCATAATGCCCCTAGAAACCTCCTAGTTCTTGCCGGATGCTACCAAATGCTATCATCCTACCCTGGGATGTATGTGAACAAGTGTAAGTGTTTTAAAGGATATCTACCATCAGTTGATGCAATGGCCACCTCATTTTCGTTAGGTTGTAGGTCAAATTTTGCAAGACAAGCTAAAAGTTTCATTGATATGATTTTTGGAAATGTAAAACTGTTGTATGGTGGGAAAAACAGATATTTAGAGGGTTTTTTTTCTCCCTATACAGCCTTCAACTGACTTTTTTATATTTTAATAGTATGTGCATTTTTTGGAATGCATGGATAACTAACATATGTTTTTTTCTTTTTCATACATTTTAAGCTTTTTTTTTAATTTTTAATAAAACATATATTTTAGGCCCCTATACCATACAACGCCATACACTGCAATATATCTGCAGTAAATTGTCTTTATTTCACCCACGCCCAATCACAATCTGGTCAAAAATCATCCCACAATCCAAATCAACATTATGTAGGGTTCTTTATATTTTATGTGCTTCCCCGACATCCCTTGCAATAGGAAGGTGTTGTAAGAAGAAAACAGAGGACCAGCCGACAAGGCCTTATCCTGGGAACACCAATTGTATTTGAAGGCTGATTTGGCAGCTAAAAAACTAATATCAGACGACTATCAAAAAACTGTAGTGACATACCATTGGCTGTGGGACTGGCTGCTGCTGAGCGGCTTGTTGAGTCATCATTCCCTGAGTGGGTCCAGGACCGGTGGTTACAGTAGATACTAAACTTGGCTGAGGGGAAGAGGTTATTAAAGATGCAGTAGAGGTAACCATCTTGGATGCTTGTCCTTGTGGCATTGTGGGAGCTTGTGGCTGGCTGAATGGTGGACCAACAGTGGAAGTAGACTGCATGGCACCAAGTCCCGGAACTGAAAAAGAAAACGTATTTAGGATAGACAGGAATAGGACAGAAAATAGTAATAGGTTGTCAGCTGGAGGCTCCACTTAAAGGACCACTACATTTAATCTCTAGAGTCCAAGCCCCAATTACTTATCACTACTTGACCACTTTATTGAGCCGCTTCAATTCAGAAATGAACACACATGGCTCTGCTGCTTCACTCTTATCTACGAGGTTGCCAAAATCAGCCTACCCAACCACAGCGGCATGGCCGCTTTACCCCAGATGCCTTACCACTACTTCACAGGGCAATACGCTTCTGATGGAGGTCTAATTGTTTGACCAAAATGTTATGTTGGATTGTACACAAAGTATCACATTTTAAAATAATAAATTGATGCAATATTTTTTTTTATTACTATTAAGTGCCTTACTGTCTATTTGATTGTGAGGGGTTCCCTTACTTGTGCACCAGCTTAAACCATTCATTCTTAAGGAGTGAGGAGTATTTAACCATATGCCAAAACCAGCCTAGTCCAGCAATTATTTGTTGACATTCAAGACTTGAAATGGTCTGGTGTCTTTTTTTAAATATCAGAAAATATAAAAAAATAAAATTTTTATATTTTCCACGTACGCAGCTGGAGGGAAATTCAGCTGTGCACTGTACATAATAAACAGCCCATAATAAGGACAGGAGCTGACCCAGGTCTCTAATGCTGCAGCTCTGTGCTTCTGCATATCTAGTTGTCAAACATTCACTCAATTTTCAAAAACATGAAAAAATTTTATGAGATCACCGATTTTGGAAATTTGAAACATTCTCTCCAGTACTTGAAAAATTAATCTGAAGAGTCAAATGGGAAAGGGGGAGAGGCAATACTCCAATATTAAATTTAGTCCTTCCATCATAGAAATTAGAGAATATTGAAATAGACCTCTTCTACGAGTGTCACAGAAGAAAATCTGTCATGCCCTTTAAAGGTGGTAATACTTACACCGATTCTGTATATTGCTTTTCTGTATCTTAGCAGCTTCCACAGCCGACTGGGCAGCAAGTTGTGCGGGTGTCAGATTGCTGGTTTGAGACGGATGCTATAAAAATAAAGCGGTCACATGGTAGACAAAGAGACATCTGCTTAGAAGTCATACATTAGCACCGCTAGAACCTGATACTAACACATTGTACCAAGTTCATGCTTAGTGGTGTCTTCTAAAAGAATGAATTGTAATAAAATGTTACAGTGAAGACTGCAAACTACAGCATACAATACCAGGCCTACAAGTAGGAACATTTCCTCTGGCCATTTACATCACTGTGTTACACAATGATGCAACAGTCACCAAAATTATGTTGTAAAGACTTACCATATATACTCGAGTATAAGCCTAGTTTTTCAGCACAAAAAAAATGTGCTGAAACCCCAAACTTGGCTTATGCTCGAGTAAAAAAAAATATAGGTTTTACCAGGTTTTTGTGGTAAAATAAGGGGGCTTCGCTTATACTTGGGTCAGCTTATACTCGAGTATATACGGTAGATCCAGCAGGGCAGACTCTGTCCAGGCTTATTAAAAGATCATCTTTATTCCAATCGTATTAACTCATAAAATAGCACTCAATCACCCTAAAAGAGTGGTGGCGAACCTATGGCACGGGTGCCAGAGGTGGCACTCAGAGCACTTTCTGTGGGCACTCAGGCCATTGGCCCAAGACACAGTTCACCAAACAGGACCAAATCCACCAAATCTTCCTGCAGTCCCAGGCAACTGCTCTCAGCGCCATTTTAAAGCGACACTTCATTAACGGTTTGGAACTGCACGAAAAATGAAAAGGTTTTGACAGAAGCTCTTCGGAGGTCATCCTGTTGGACCCACCATTCTACCTGTACATAGAGACCATGGAGGGAAGCTACAATGATAGTCTGAATTTGCCCTCCTTCTTTCAAATGTATTGGTGGCCTCAGGGGGCCGATACAATTAAAAGATTAAAAGAACAATTAACTATGAGTTACTTCTTAAAATGCCATGTTGGCACTTCACAGTAAATAAGTGGATTTTGGATGTTGTTTGGGCACTCAGTCTCTAAAAGGTTCGCCATCACGGCCCTACAGCAAGTATGAACAGAATAAAAAGACCATCATGTTCAAGCTTTTCATTCTGTTCACACTTGCTGTACTAACAGTGTTTGCAAGCTATTTTATGGATTAATACAGAATTGGAATAAAGATGATGTTGTTATAATAAGCCTGGACCTAGTCTGATGTGTGGGATCTAAGTCTTTACATAGTCGGTTTGCACCACAGCAGTCCTTGTGGGATCCGTGAAGCTGTCAGCAGTAACTATGGATGGATCGTTGATCATTGACCAAGTATCATGTAGTTACTAAAGTGTGGAGTTGTGATTACAGGTTATACTAGTTCCTGCTTATGACCAAGTTTCTTAAAGAGGACCCGTCACCCATAAATCGGGCACTAGGAGCTGCTTACTAAGAGAAAGCGAATAGGCAGGCTATTAGAGATCACTATCCATTGTAGGCCTATGAGACTGTAGGCTGACATGCCAATCAACCCGTTAGCTCTCTTCATTCCCCTCCCCACAGCACAAGGACGTAATAGTGAAAGGTTTATGCTTTTGAGAAGGTTTCACTACATAACCTCAGAAACAATTGTACATATCTATGCATAAGACAGCATACAATAAGTCCCTACAAAAATCTGCATACCATGTATGGTGTCTGGACTTGAGGAAGCTGGTGTGGAGGGGCACTCGGAAGCTGAGATTGGACAACGGGAAGCTGTGGTTGGGGAAGAGGCTGTTTTATCGGAACAATGCCAGATGTCGTGGACGCTCCCCCAACTGTAAAAGAAACTCAAGCATTAAATATAATAACTGCAAAGTCAATCATAAATGTGCGCAATACATATACAAATACTGTCCACAGAAAATTTATTAGGAGTATTAACAGTATTTATTAGTAAAAGTAGAAAACAAAATTTATAAAATAATGTTGAAAGTTTAGTTACACTTTGACAGCAATTCATTTATACAAATTTATTTAAGGACACAAAGGTGAACCATACAACTTACCAGGAAGGACCATTCCGCGAATAAGTATCATGTGTCGAGGGTCCTGACTGTAGTCCTTGGGCTGTGGCTCCATCATATTACCTACTGGCATGGCTTTCTCAAAAAGTGTTCTCAGGGCTGGTAGCTTCCGAGGAGAAATAATGGAGAAATGGATCCCTCTCTGGCAAGATAATAAAACTCCATAAGAAACAATATCAGGTAGAGAGTTGCGTTTTTTTTTTAATAATTCTTCTGGTTTGTTTGTTTCAACATTTTGTTCACAGAAACAACAACTAATAGAATATAAAACATAAAACAATATGTACCTCCCCAATCTTCTGGACCAAATTCTCTGTTGTGTACCCAGAATAGGTTGTGCTTTCAACAGCGGGAAGCAAGTATGGTGGAGAGTTACAAATCAGGATGCAAACCTTGTGAGTCTGGCCACTACAAAAGATAAATGAGCAAATTATATTATAAAGACACAGGTTAAAAGGGTGGTCAACTTACCAAACCAGAATTGTAATAGTTTCTATGGGTATGACAGAAGTTTCCTCCATATAAAAGTCGCTTTCAAATTTTTGCTCTGAGTTTTTTCTGTTTGTCACAAGGCAGAAACAAGACAGCACTTCCCGAGATGGCATGACATCCTATTTAACCATGCCATTCCATCATGAAGGTTACATTCTACCCTTAGGCCGGAGACCCATTGGTCTATGAATTCTGCACATTTCGCGGACCGACAAAGGTGCCAAGAACAGCAGCATCAGTGATATATATTGTTTGAATGGTAACAAACAGTTATCAGTTTGTTCATACATTTCTACTGAAGTAGGAAGTTATAAGAAAAGATGTATACTTATGTCTCCTCAGAGTCTATAGCAGAGGAGCTTCACTGCGTGGAATGTCCAGAACACAATCATCTCAATTAAAATGGCGGTCAAGGGTGCACAAGCCTTGATAACAGGCCACATGCAGCCTGTCACGCAATGAGTTGCTCTCCGCACCGTGCTGACTATCAAGAGTCCAATGGGTACTTCCATAACACTGGTTGTATGCTTCAAGGTCAGGACCCAGAGCAGAGCACATGCAGAAGAGGACCCTGGAGTGGAAAGTACTTGTCAGCTGTACTGTACTGCTCCTGATGCAGTTCTGCTTCATGTCCTGATGCCGCCACATACAACCAGCACAGGACACCGAGCAGAGCAGCACATGGGGGAGAGAAGAAGCTGCACTGTGGTGCAGGGAGGAGAAGAGGAGTCAATTTATCTTGGTCTTCTCCTGGAGTATCTGCTATTATTAGCTTTATGCTGACGCCGGAGGTGGGGACACTAGTATTTGTAGTTTTATGCTCTTGGGTGTCTCCAGTATTTTAAGTTCTCTTAAGTAGTTTAAGTATTTTATGCCCTCTCCAGTACTATACTTATCTGCTCTGGAGTCTGCACTATTATTGTCTGCTCTGAATACAGTATTTTGTTTCCGGATTTCTACTGTATACACTCGAGTATAAGCCGAGTCGGCCTCGCGTCGAGGCACCTAATTTTACCACCAAAAACTGTGAAAACCTATTGACTCGAGTATAAGCTGAGGGTGGGAAATGCATTGTTCACAACCCCCCAGTATATAGCCTGCCAAGCCCTTTCCTGTATTTTCATGTCCATTTTTCACTCCCCACCTTCAAAAAATCTATAACTTTTTTATTTTTACACGTAAAGAGCTGTGTGACGGCTTGTTTTCTGCGTAACAAATTACACTTCATAGTGATGGTATTAAATATTCCATGCCATGTACTCGGAAGCGGGAAAAAAATTCCAAATGCAATGAAAATGGTGAAAAAATGCATTTGCGCCATTTTCTTGTGGGCTTGGATATTACGTCTTTCACTGAGCGCTCCAAATGACATGTCTACTTTATTATTTGGGTCGGTACGATTAAGGGGATACCAAATTTGTATAGGTTTTATAATGTTTTCATACATTTACAAAAATGAAAACCTCCTGTACAAAAATTATTTTTTTGATTTTGCCAAATTCTGGCGCTAATAACTTTTTTATACTTTGGTGTCGGAGCTGTGGATGGTGTCATTTTTTGCGAAATTTGATAATCTTTTCAATGATATCATTTTTAGGACTGTATGACTTTTTGATCACTTTTTATAGATTTTTTTATATTTTTCAAAATGGCAAAAAAGTGCCATTTTCGACTTTGGGCGCTATTTTCCGTTACTGGGTTAAACGCATTGAAAAACTGTTATCATATTTTGATAGATCGGGCATTTTCGGACGCGTCGATACCTGATGTGTTTATGATTTTTACTGTTTATTTATATTTATGTCTGTTCTAGGGAAAGGGGGGTGATTTGACATTTTAGGTTTTTTTATTATAATTTTTTTTTTAAACTTTTTTTTATTTTTATTTATTACACATTGTAATGAAGGGGTTAAAACGAAATAGCCTCGGGTCTTTGGAAGGCCCGAGGTTACCATGGAGACGGATCGATGACGTCACGGGGAGCGGTGATCCCAGGTAAGATGGCGGTGCCCATGCGCCGCTATCTTTTTGAGGCTGTCGGCAGCTTTGCCGGCAGCCATCGCTGCGAAAACACCCACGATCGGTGCTAGCACCGATCGCGGGTGTTACCGGTAAGCCTTTGCTACAATATGCAGCAAAGACTTACCGGCTATGGAGAGGGCTCAGCCCGTGAGCCCTCTCCATGCAGCGCGACCCGACCGCCGCCGTGAATACACGGCGGGCGGTCGCGAACCGGTTAAACTCGAGTATATACAGTATTTATTGCTGTACTGTGGTATTTATCATTTCTGGGGTGCCATTTTGTGCCGTACTGTGGTTGCCAGTACACCTAAAGTGCTGGTTACTGATGGGGCCCTTTACAGATGATCAGTATGACAATATGGCCCTTCTTGTACCAATAAATGTTGCTCAACCCTTGGTCTAAATGCCTAGATTAAAAATTAAACAGACATTTAAAAGGAAATGTTTAAGTTTTATAGTTTATTATAAGTTTGTGGAGTTTAACTATGACTCCACAGCCCTGCTCCTCTGGTTTCCTATTATAAAAGACCACTAAGTCTGAAATGAGTCACTTGTAATTTACTTACATCTGTTCTCTCATCTTCTTGAAGTCATCAAACAGTTGCAGGGCAGTGCTAAGTCCTTCAGCGATGAGGCTGCAGCTCTCACCTCCACCTCCCATAAACCTGCACATAATGACAGGATAAAACCAGAGGGTTCCCTAAAGGAAACCTGTCAGTTAAACTAACACACTAAACATATCTTTAAAGGGAACCTACCACCCCGATTCTACCTATAAAGGTAGAAGGGGTGGTAGGTGGATGAATGGGACGTGAGGATAGCCCTTTTTGGGCTAATCCTCACGCCAGGCTATCGTTTATAAGTTATGCGGGCTATATGCAATTTATGTATGCGGCTACTGGGGCGAGGAGTAGCTGGACATGAGGCTACTAGTCGCGGCTACACGCCCAGTAGCCACAACTACGTCCGACCATTTATTTCGGCGCGAGTCCCCCGGCCAGCTGCGGCCTACTGCGCATGCGCAGTAGCTCCGGCCCCGGAGCCGCGGCTGCGCAAGCCAAAGGCCTGGGTTCTGCGATCAATGCGCGAAAGCAGGGGACTCAGAGAGGGCGCGCAGCTATGAGGGAGCTGCGCGTGAGATTATAATGTAGGCGGGTAATGTGGCGTACTGGGGCGTGGAGTAGCCGGACTAGTAGCCTCATGTCCGGTACTCCACGCCCCAGTAGCCGCATAAATAAATTGGATATGCCCGCAATAAACTTTATAAAAAGATAGCCGGGACGTGAGGATTAGCCAAAAAAAGGGCTATCCTCACGTCCCACATTCCCCACCGACCCCTTCTACCTTTAAGGTAAGAATCGGGGGGGAGGTTCCCTTTTAAAAACTGGTATTATACAGCAGTACAACTATCCCTATATTGTTATCCCCACGTCTGTAAAGTTCCACAGTACGTTCGTTGAGTTGACTCACCATCTATGCATATTCATGATCTTCTAGAACAGCCACGCCTCCAGCTTCCTCACTGACCAGAGGATTGTGCTTTCTCTTTAGCCAATCTGGCTAAATCCCATTGCCCTCAGGCATGATAGAGACATTGGCTGTGTGTGACAGCTCCCTCACCCCCCCAAAGGAACTCTCTTCGTGAGTGACACACTAAGGCCCCAGAGTTCACTGAAAGTGCACTGTCCGTCTATTATGCTCCGTGCAGTGCTTCACCAAGATCGTGCGCCTGAAATCATGAATGTGTCGCTTCCCCGTTCAGGTCTGACAGAGTTCACCATCTGTTTTTGTGGTACATCTTTACCATAGGGCGTGCGAAACAATTTAAATGTTAAATACTGCGCTCTGTCCTAAATCAGTCGGACTGTCCGATGGCACTCCACCTAATTTGTGTCGCAAAGAGGCTAGCGCAGCTATGCCATAAAAAGGGTCGCGTGCGCCACAATCAAAACAAGGACACTTCTTAAATACCTGCGCAAGCCATTTTAGCCGTGAAAAAGGTGCACAGTCCTACTAAAGTGTGCAGCGCGACCCTTAGAAAAAGAGCCCCACTGTCTTTCTCTCATTCCTGAGGTAGGGAGGAATGAGGTAGTTGAGCCGAGTCAGTGGCTGTGTGCGACTTACTGAAAAGAATTCCTAAGGGAGAGGGGAATGGGGGACCAGATTTCTTTTCCGTGAGTCACATACAGCTAGCATCTCTCACATTCCTGAAAGTAAAGAGAGTCTAGTTGGCTGACAAGAAAGCACACCCCTGGTCAATCATGAAGCTGGAGTAAAGCTGAGCTGGAAACAACAAATATATAGATATATGAACAATAGTAAACTTTACGATTGGACTTTGGAACTTTACAGGCATGGGGAGGAACAATGGAAGGATAGTTGTACTGCTGTATAACAAGTGTTTTCAACTATATCATTAGTTAGTGAGGGTTATTTTTTACTGGCAGTTTCCTTTAACATCAAACTTGAGCAATGGTCCTTGTAGGAAAGATTGAGTCATATGCGATATGTACATTAAGAAAATATAAAATAAGGATATCCCTATGCAATAAAACTAGATTTTAAGCATAAAGTTTTATGATTTATAAAAAAACAAAAAACATCCAGATACTAACATGATACTGTCCAGCCATTGAACAAACTCATAAGCACTGCTGGTGGGAGCATGACACTGTACATAGGACTCTGGTGCACAGTCCACAGTGTTGAAGACCACAAGACTGTACTGTGTGCCGCCATACTGAAACACAAGACGTCATCTGTTATTGTATACGTTATCAGCTTGTTGATAGCTCTTTAGAAAAAATTACAACTCACATCTCCTCCAAAGTCAGTTTCTGCTGGAGGGCCACCATTGAAATATCTGTACGGAAAAAAAAGAAAGATATATATTGTAAAGTAAAATCTTAAGAGAATAACAGTAAACAAAATAGACTAATTTAAAGCTTAATTGCATTAAAATTAACTGAGCATAGTGGGTCCAGCTTTATTTGACCAGGCATTTAAAGGGAAACGGTCAGCAGAAATTGCCCTTTATTTTTTTTTTAGAATTTCTTTTTATTAAGAACAGGCAGCAAAACAGGTTAGAAAAACAGAAATTTCGTCAGACAGTAACATGCCAAGTACAGAAGAATGCAGGTTCTCTCAGCTATGCCAGCACGTGAAAATGTGTGTTGACAAGAGACAAATGGGTTTAACATGTCTTTATGTAAATTAGTGTGAATGAATAAACTCTGTATTCGCACCCACTCCGCGGACCTGTCGTTTGAGGCTTGAATAGCAAGCCCCGATGGCTGCAGAGGGCCTACTTAGGGCTCAGAGGGGTAGAAGAAGGAAAAAAATAAGTCTAAGGTTATCCAAGAATGAGGCAAAAGGAAGAACATGGGCAAGGAAAATACACGAGGAGGGGAATGTATGAGGAACGAAGGGGGGAGACAAACTAGGGAAGAAGGGGGGGGGCAGAGCTCAGTCGAATAAAACAGAGGTATTCCCATGTTTACAGAAGTTCTCTATATTCAGGAGACAATTTGAATTGAATCCAGGGTTGCCATGTTTTGTGGAACCTATCATGGGTCTCATGAACAGAGGAGGAAAGATCTTCCGTGTAAATGAGGTCGTTGACTTTTGCCACCCACAATGTCATTGTTGGTGGTACAGTTTGTTTCCAAAGTAGCAGAATGCAAACTCTCGCAGTGATGATGAGGAACCGGATCAGAGATTTCTTGTACCGTTGTACAGACATATCACAATGGTGAAGGAGGAAAAGACAATACAAGACCAGAACACGTGTAAAAAGGAGCCCTCCTGTTCCCCACACCTCCAACAAGTATCAGGGAAGATTGTTTGTAGTCTGGAAGGTACTCTATACCATAATGCCAGTAATTTATAGCCTGCCTCTTGGTAGAAATTGCCCTTCAAACCACAACCAGTATGTTGCCAAGCAGCTGAACACCTTCCAGATCAGGTTTCTTTCATGCCCAGTGTGGTGGCATCATATAGAAAACCTACTTTGAAGTGAGACGTAAATTAGTTGTATAAAGTCAAGGAGGCAGAAATTTAAAGAGAACCCGTCATGCAAAATAACCCCCCTAAACTAAATATATTTTCATAAACTGCCATTAGAGAGTATTGCCTATATCCCTTCATTGTCCCTCTACATGCCTGTAAACCTAAGCAATGAGGTCCTAAAGCTGTATGCAAATAACCTGTGAAATGTCCAATGAAGCATTAGCATATTCAAGCTGTCCACTCTATTCATGAGTGGGAGGCACAGCCACACCCCCAGTGCATGACTGACAGCCTGTATAATGATGTGAGGCTGTATAATGATGTGCTGCCTGGTGCTGGCGGCCACACCCCCTGCAGCCTGTGTGTTCATGTGTGTGTATAGGAGAGATACAGCAGCTCCAGGCAGCCATGTTACAGCAGAAACAGGATCAGATCATGTGTTAGCTGATGTCTGTGTATTAGGAGGATGCAGCATGTCAGCAGATACAGAACACATTAGCCATGCTTTACTATACATTACACACAGACATGAGCAGGGGGAGGAGAGGGGAGGGGGGACAGGGGTGACATCACTGCCTCTGACCATGTGACCAGCCTCATTTACATGATAAAAAATAGATGATTTTACAATGAATAATGTATGAAATAACTAGATAAAGGCTGGGATGGATCATTGTGAGCTGCTCCAACAGGTAATAGTGACAGGACAAGTGACACAGACCTGATGACAGGTGTCCTTTAATTATTACATTTGCTAGAAGGGTTCCTTGACAATAACCTGAGCACACTGATAGGTGGTCCTGGACTGGAGCAGCCATACATCGCCCACCTAATGGTAGAGATTTTAAATACAGGCAGTCCCCAGGTTACGCACGAGATAGGTTCTTTGTATGCAAGTCGGAACTAATATATTTTATAATTGTAACTCCAGACATTTTTGTTTGTCCCTGTGTCGATTAGATTTTTAAAATTTTGTGCTATCATGGGAACAAAGATTATCAGTAAAGCTTCATTACAGACACTTTACAGCTGATCATTGCAGCCTGGGACTAAATAAGAAACAATTCCAGGTAGAGAGTTGCGTTTTTTTTTTAATAATTCTTCTGGTTTTGTTTGTTTCAACATTTTGTTCACAGAAACAAAACTAATAGAATATAAAACATCAAACATATGTACTCCCCAACTTCGGGACAAATTCCCTCTTGTTGTGTACCCAGAATAGTTGGTGCTTTCAACAGCGGAAGGCAAGGATGGTGAGGTTACAAATCAGGATGCAAACCTTGTGAGTCTGGCCACTACAACAGCTCAATGAGCAAATTATATTACTAAAGACACAGGTTAAAAGGGTGGCAACTTACCAACCAAATTGTAATAGTTTCTATTGTATGACAGAAGTTTTCCTCCATATAAAGTCGCTTTCAAATTTTTCTCTGAGTTTTTTTCTGTTTGTCACAAGGCATAAACAAGACAGCACTTCCCGAGATGGCATGACATCCTATTACCATGCCATTCCATCAGGAAGGTTACATTTACCCTTAGTCCTGAGACCCTTGGTCCTATGAATTCTGCACATTTCGCGGACCGACAAGGTGCCAAGAACAGCAGCATCAGTGATTATATTGTTTGAATTGTAAAACCGTTATCATTTGTCATACATTCTACTGAAGTAGGAAGTTATAAGAAAAGATGTATACTTATGTCTCCTCAGAGTCTATAGCAGAGGAGCTTAACTGCGTGGAATGTTCCAGAACACAAATCATCTCAATTAAAATGGCGGTCAAGGGTGCACAAGCCTTATACAGGCCACATGCCGCCTGTCCTCAATAGTTGCTCTCCGCACCGTGCTGACTATCAAGAGTCATGGGTACTTCCTAACACTGGTTGTATGCTTCAAGGTCGAACCCATAGCAGAGACATGCAGAAGAGGCCCCGGAGTGGAAATTACTTGTCAGCTGTACTGTACTGCTCCTGATGCAGTTCTGCTTCAGTCCTTGATTCCGCCACATACACCAGCACATGACACCGAGCAGAGCAGCACAGGGGGAGAAAGAACTCACTGTGGTCAGGGAGGAGAAGAGGAGTCAAATTTAATCTTGGTCTTCTCCTGGAGTATCTGCTATTATTAGCTTTATGCTGACCCGGAGGTGGGGACCACTAGTAGTTGTATTTTTATGTCTCTTGGGTTTCTTTTTTTCCAGTATTTTAAGTCTCCTTAAGTGGTTTAGTATTTATGCCCGCTCCAGTACTATACTTTTCTGCTCTGGAGTCCTGCACTTTATTGTCGCCTCTGAATACATTATTTTGTTTTCGGATTTTCTACTGTTACACTCGAGTAATAAGCCGAGTCGTCCTCGCGTCGACGGCACTAATTTTACACCAAAAACTGTGAAACCTATTGCTCAGTATAAGCTGAGGGTGGGAAATGCATTGTTCACACCCCCCAGTATATAGACTCCAAGCCCTTTCTGTATTTTCATGTCCATTTTTCACTCCCCACCTTCCAAAAAAAAAAATCTATAAACTTTTTAATTTTTTACACGTAAAGAGGCTTTGTGACGGCCTTTTTTCTGCGTAACAAATACACCTTCATAGTGATGGTTATTAAATATTCCATGCCATGTCTCGGAAGCGGAAAAAAATTTCCAAATGCAATGAAAATGGTGAAAAAATGCATTTGCCGCCATTTCTTGTGGGCTTGGATCTACTTCTTTTCCTGAGCGCTCCAAATGACATGGCTTACTTTAATTCTTTGGGTCGGGACGATTAAGGGGATACCAAATTTGTATAGGTTTTAATAATGTTTTCAATACAGTTACAAAAATGAAAACTCCTGTTACCAATTATTTTTTTGATTTTGCGCCAATCTGGCGCTAATAACTTTTTATCTTTGTGTCGGAGCTGTGGAGGGTCTTTTTTGCGAAATTGATAATCTTTCCAATGATTCATTTTTAGGACTTATGACTTTTTGCTCACTTTTTATAGATTTTTTATATTTTTCAAATGCAAAAATTGCCCATTTTCGACTTTGGGCGCTAGTTTCCGTTACTGAGTTTAAACGCATGGAAACTGTGTTATCAATTTTGATAGATCGGCATTTTCGTGAGGAGAGAAAGAAGGTGTATAGGGATTTGCGGGAAAGCTGGAAGAGGGGGGAAGTTAAGAAAGAGAATCAAAGAGGCGGAGTACACGAGGGCGGGGGTGGGAAATTCAAGGATTGTTGTATTAATGGGGGGGTGGCAGGGGTAGGGGGTGCAAGAGGGGGAGTCGCGGGAGGATAGGTAGTGGGGTAGGAAGGGGGGGCGCAGGGGTGAGCTGGGGGGGGCGGTCGTAATGTATGGGATGTCGACGATGGGGGGAAGTGGTATGAAAAAAGGAGGGAAACTGCGAAGGATGGCAATGGTGAGTGTGGAAGGGGAATATTGAAGGAGTAAGGTCAGGTTTAGTAATAGAGGGTGAGTGAACCGTAGAAGGGTGATCGATGAGTTATGGTTGCGAGAGTTTGGGTGTGAAACAGGGTCAGAATATGGGGAAGTAGGGGGGAGGTTGTATTAAAGGTGGATAAGGGTGGTGGAGGGCGTAACTTGCATTGAGGTGTGGAAAAAAAAGGCAGCGAGGCAGGGGTTGGTTCACAAGGGTGGGGAGAAAAGGAAGACACAGGGGATGTGTTGGTAAAGGGGCCGAATAGATGTGGGCGCGGGTGGGAGGGGTGACGGAGGGTTGCGGTGTGGAAGGAGTAGACGGGGGGGGGATTCGGGGGACTAGGATAGTATAGGAGAGAGGAGGTGGGGGAAAGGGGGTAATGACGGGGGGGATGGCATAAGGATTACAAAGGGAGGAATGGGTGGGACATGGACCGGGAGGGTGGGAGAATGGTGGAGGTTAGGATGAGGGTGTGAGGGGAAGCGGGGAGGTGAGTGGGGGGAAGTGTAGGCGACAAGGCGGAGTATGACAGAGGTATGGGGGAGCGATGAGAAGGGGGGGGACTGACGGGAAGAGTTGTAACGGATGGGGCGGGGACGCTTCGATACTGATGTGTTTTATGATTTTACTGTTTATTTATATTATGTCTGTTCTAGGGAAAGGGGGGGGGGGTGATTTGACATTTTAGGTTTTTTATTATAATTTTTTTTAAACTTTTTTTTATTTTATTTATTACACATTGTAATGAAGGTTAAAACGAAATAGCCTCGGGTCTTTGGAAGGCCAGGTTCATGGAGACGGATCGATGACGTCACGGGAGCGGTGATCCCAGGTAAGATGGCGGTGCCCATGCGCCGCTATCTTTTTGAGGCTGTCGGCAGCTTTGCCGGCAGCCATCGCTGCGAAAACACCCACGATCGGTGATAGCACCGTCGCGGTGTACGGTAAGCCTTTGCTACAATATGCAGCAAAGACTACCGGCTATGGAGAGGGCTCAGCCCGTGAGCCCCTCTCCATGCAGCGCGCGACCCCGACCCCGCCGTGATACACGGCGGGCGGTCGCGAACCGGTTTAAACTCGAGTATATACAGTATTTATTGCTGTACGTGGTATTTTCATTTCTGGGGGCCATTTGGTGCCGTACTGTGGTGCCAGTACACCTAAAGTGCTGGTTACTGAGTGGCCCTTTACAGATGATCAGTATGACAAATGGCCTTGTCCAATAAATGTTGCTCAACCCTTGTCTAAATGCCTAGATTAAAAATTAAACAGACATTTAAAAGGAATGTTTAAGTTTTATGTTTATTATAAGTTTGTGGATTTAACTATGACTCCACAGCCCTGCTCTCTGGTTCCTATATAAAAGACACTAGTCTGAAATGAGTCACTTGTAATTTACTTTACACTGTTCTCTCATCTCTCTTGAATTCATCAAACAGTTGCAGGGCAGGCTAGTCCTTCAGCGATGAGCTGCAGCTCTCACCTCCACCTCCCATAAAACCGCACATAATGACAGATAAACAAGAGGGTTCCTAAAGGAAACCTGTCAGTTAAACTAACACACTAAACTATCTTTAAAAACTGGTATTATACAGCAGTACACTATCCCTATAGTTATCCCCAACTTCTGTAAATTCCACAGTACGTTCGTTGAGTTGACTCACCATCTTGCATATCATGATCTTCTAGAACAGCCACGCCTCCAGCTTCCTCACTGACCAGAGGATTGTGCTTTCTCTTTAGCCAATCTGGCTAAATCCCATTGCCCTCAGGCATGATAGAGACATTGGCTGTGTGTGACAGCTCCCTCACCCCCCCCAAAAGGAACTCTCTTCGGTGAGTGACACACTAAGGCCCCAGAGTTCACTGAAAGTGCACTGTCCGTCTATTATGCTCCGTGCAGTGCTTCACCAAGATCGTGCGCCTGAAATCATGAATGTGTCCTTCCCCGTTCAGTCTGACAGAGTTCCCATCTGTTTTGTGGTACATCTTTACATAGGGCGTGCGAACAATTTAAATGTTAAATACTGCGCTCTCCTAAATCAGTCGGACTGTCCGATGGCACTCACACTAATTTGTGTCGCAAAGAGGCTAGCGCAGCTATGCCATAAAAAGGGTCGCGTGCGCCACAATCAAAACAAGGACACTCTTATACCTGCGCAAGCCATTTTAGCCTGAAAAAGGTGCACCAGTCCTACTAAAGTGTCAGCGCGCGACCCTTAGAAAAAGAGCCCCACTGTCTTTCTCTCATTCCTGAGGTAGGGAGGAATGAGGTAGTTGAGGCCGAGTCAGTGGCTTTGTTGCGACTTACTGAAAAGAATTCCTAAGGGAGAGGGGAATGGGGGACCAGATTCTTTCCGTGAGTCACATACAGCTAGCATCTCTCACATTCTGAAAGTAAAGAGAGTCTAGTTGCTGACAAGAAACACACCTGTGTCATCATGAAGCTGGAGTAAAGCTGAGCTGGAAACAACAATATATAGATATATGAACAATAGTAAACTTTACGATTGGACTTTGGAACTTACAGGCATGGGGAGGAAACAATGGAAGGTTATGTATGCTGCTGTATAACAAGTGTTTCAACTATATCATTAGTTAGTGAGGGTTATTTTTACTGGCAGTTTCCCTTAACACAACATGAGCAATGGTCCTAGTAGAAAGATTGAGTCATATGCGATATGTACATTTAAGAAAATATAAAATAAGGAATATCCTATGCAATAAACTAGATTTTAAGCATAAAGTTTTATGATTTATAAAAAAAACAAAAATCACAGATACTAACATGATACTGTCCAGCCATTGAACAAACTCATAAGCACTGCGGTGGAGCATGACACTGTACATAGGACTCTGGTGCACAGTCCACAGTGTTGAAGACCACAAGACTGTACTGTGTGCCGCCATACTGAAACACAAGACGTCATCTGTTATTGATCGTTTCAGCTTGTTGATAGCTCTTTAGAAAAAAATTACAACTCACATCTCCTCCAAAGTCAGTTTCTGCTGGAGGGCCACCATTGAATATCTGTACGGAAAAAAAAGAAAGATATATATTGTAAAGTAAAATCTTAAGAGAATACCAGTAAACAAAATAGACTATTTAAAGCTTAATTGCATTAAAATTAACTGAGCATAGTGGGCAGCTTTAATTGACCAGGCATTTAAAGGAAACGGTCAGCAGAAATTGCCCTTTATTTTTTTTTAGAATTTCTTTTTATTACACAGGCAGCAAAACAGGTTAGAAAACAAAAATTTCGTCAGACAGTAACCATGCCAAGTACAGAAGAATGCAGGTTCTCTCTCAGCTATGCCAGCACGTGAAAGTGTGTTTGACAAGAGACAAATGGTTTAACATGTCTTTATGTAAATTAGTGTGAAATGAAAAACTCTGTATTCGCACCCCTCGCGACCTGTCGTTGAGCTTGAATAGCAAGCCCCGATGGCTGCAGAGGGCCTACTTAGGGCTCAGAGGGGTAGAAGAAGGAAAAAATAAGTCTAAGGTTATCCAAGAATGAGGCAAAGGAAGAACATGGGCAAGGAAAATACCAGGAGGAATGTATGAGGAACGAAGGGGGGCAAACTAGGGAAGAAGGGGGGGGGGGCAGAGCTCAGTCGAATAAAAACAGAGGTATTCCCATGTTTACAGAAGTTTCTCTATATTCAGGAGACAATTTGAATTGAATCCAGGGTTGCCATGTTTTGTGGAACCTATCATGGGTCTCATGAACAGAGGAGGAAAGATCTTCCGTGTAAATGAGGTCGTTGACTTTTGCCACCCACAATGTCGTTGTTGGTGGTACAGTTTGGTTTCCAAAGTAGCAGAATGCAAACTCTCGCAGCGATGATGAGGAACCGGATCAGAGATTTCTTGTACCGTTGTACAGACATACACAATGGTGAAGGAGGAAAAGACGTTACAGACCAGAACACGTGTAAAAAGGAGCCCTCCTGTTCCCCCACACTCCAACAAGTATCAGGGAAGATTGTTTGTAGTCTGGAGGTACTGTAATACAATATGCCAGTAATTTAGCCTGCCTCTTGGTAGAAATTGCCCTTCAAACCACAACCATATATTTGCCAAGCAGTGAACACCTTCCAGTCATGTTTCTTCATGCCATTGTGGTGGCATCATATAGAAAACCTACTTTGAAGTGAGACGTAAATTAGTTGTATAAAGTCAAGGAGGCAGAAATTTAAAGAGAACCCTCATGCAAAATACCCCCCTAAACTAATATTTTTCATAAACTGCCATTAGAGAGTATTGCCTATCCCTTCTGGTCCCTCTACATGCCTGTAAACCTAAGCAATGAGGTCCTAAAGCTGTATGCAAATACCTGTGAAATGTCCAATGAAGCATTAGCATATTCAAGCTGTCCACTCTATTCATGAGTGGGGCACAGCCCACCCCCAGTGCATGCACTGACAGCCTGTATATGATGTGAGGCTGTATAATGATGTGCTGCCTGGGCTGGCGGCCACACCCCCTGCAGCCTGTGTTTTCATGTGTGGTATAGGAGAGATAACAGCAGCTCCAGGCAGCCATTGCAGCAGAACATGTCAATTCATGTGTAGCTGATGTCTGTGTATTAGAGGATGCGCATGTCAGCAGATGCAGCAAACACATTAGCCATACTTTACTATACATTAACACACGACATGAGCGGGGGAGGAGAGGGGAGGGGGGACAGGGGTGACATCACTGCCTCTGACATGTGACAGCCTCATTTACATGATAAAAAATAGATGATTTTACAATGAATATGTATGAAATAACTAGATAAAGGCTGGGATGGATCATTGTGAGCTGCTCCAACAGGTAATAGTGACAGGACAGTGACACAGACCTGATGACAGTGTCCTTTAATTATTACATTTGCAAGAGGGTTCCTTGACAATAGCTGAGCACACTGATAGGTGTCCTGGACGGAGCAGCCATACATCGCCCACCTAATGGTGAATTTTAATACAGGCAGTCCCCAGGTTACGCACGAGATAGGTTCTTTGTATGCAAGTCGGAACTAATATATTTTATAATTGTAACTCCAGACATTTTTGTTTGTCCCTGTGTCGATTAGATTTTTAAAATTTTGTGCTATCATGGGAACAAAGATTATCAGTAAAGCTTCATTACAGACACTTTACAGCTGATCATTGATTACTAAAATAAAGCATCCAGAGACCTTCACAGGGGCAGAGGGTTTGTCTGTAACTAGGGGTCATCTGTCGAGTGTCCTTAACTCTGTAATGACATTGACTACAGTGGGGCATGGAGAGAAAATTATAACCAAACTAGAACCAGTGGAGCAGCCCATAGAAAGATCATGAGAGTAAGGATTGATGAAGGTGGAGACAGTAACGTCTTGTCCTGAGTGAGGTGCTCCAACAGTTATTTTTAACATACACAATACATAATCTAACTTACTCTATTGCAGGAAGAAGGTAATGTTTCCTCAAAGACTCAAAGTAAGGTCCTAAATTAGCTGTTCCTTCTATAACAAAGACAACATCAGATACTATGCCTCCATTTCCCTGGGTAGATGCATCCATCGCTGTAACTGTTCTCTATGACCTGCAGAAGACAAATAACATAATAAGGCTTTCACATGGCAAAAAAACGAATGTGTAGGTTTGAGAATGTGTAAGATCTGTTGCTCAAATAAGAGGGCTTATGAAATAAACAGGAATCATTACTGAACAATAACTGCTCACGCCATGGATTTGTTGTAAGAAAAGCACTTAAACGTCACCGGCCTTTACACAAATGAATGATTTATATAAACTATAAAGGCAGATGCACACAACAGTGATAATCACCCATGAGCTGTCTGTTTTTGAATAAGATGGCACAGGGCTGCAATAAATGTAATAATTTATAATATATTAGTTCCCATGACCACGATTTGAAAAGACTGCATGACCTCTCATGAAAATCCATGATGTAAATTTGCTGTATTTGCATACTTCAATGATATCTGCATATATCTGCATAATCTATGAAATAGGGGTAGGGCTAACATCAAAGCTGGGAGCTCAACTTCAGCTCATTACACTCAGTGATAGGTCAATATCATAATAAGCGCTATCGCTGGGGGGAAAGTAAATGGTGGAGCAGGGGCAGATTTAACATTGGAGCTCCTGGAAATTGGCGATTATTCATTGATTTGAGTGATGACTCCTTGCGACTTTTATATTGTATACTGGATTTGGACAATAAAGAATAGTTGCTTTTACTAAAAACGCAAGTGGATCTGTGGTCGTGAAGCTGGACATGGTGTTTCAAGTTATTAACAATCCGGAGGAGGCGGGATAAGAGTCCGTGCTACACTGATCCACATGGGTGCAAAATCAACGATCCAGGTGAGCTGACACTACCTTTGCTGTTGACACAGCTCCTGGAAATGGTTTGTACAAAAGGGGAGAAGGGGGCATACGGAAAAGGAGGTGTATAGAGAGAGGAGGGCATACGGAAAAGGAGGTGTATAGAGAGAGGAGGGCATAAGGGGGGCAGTAAAGGTGAATGAGGGTACACAGAGCAGCTCTGCACATTTAAGTAGATGCAACAGAGAAATTAAGTGGCATAAGGGGGGGGGGGACCTAATGAGATTGGACTAAAATAAAATAAAGGATTGTCTTTCTATTTAAAAAACAATATTAATAGTCACAAATCACCAGTCCGGAAATATTAAAAGATCTGGACAATTCCTAGAAGAAGAAGGTGAAGAAATACTATAAAAGAAACATCTTCACTCTCAGGAGATCCCATTAATTGTGCCCCAGATAAGCCCATGTGGCACAGCACAAAGTACACATGCACTGCTCTTGGTTCCAGCTACAATGCTAAACTATACAGTCCAGCTAAATGGATAATACATGCTGGGTACTGTGGCTTCCCAGCTGCTGGACACGCACTACGGTGAGCCCTTTCTGCAGCACGTCTCATACACACCTTCGAGAATTACCTCACTTCTGCCAGGAGACGTCTCCCTGGGACAGAGGGTGAGCGCCCCCTCTATCCGGGCACCAGGTCCAGGTGATGCTGCGCCCCAAACCCCCTCCCGGAAGCTCCAAAACTCCACTCCAATACAACAACACCACCAGCAACGACACGCCGGCGCAGGCAGCCTAGAGGAGCGCCGCTTTGTATACAGACAGAGGCGCAAACATCTAGGATCGATTAGTCCTGTCTGACTTCTGCTCCTCTGACCGAGCGTGTACCTCGGGAGACCGTGCGCGCTGCGCATGCTGCTTCTTTGGTGCCACCTAGGGGCTTGCAGCGACATAACACGTAGCAACAACAATATTGGGATGTAGCATTCATGCGGTTTTTTCACTCAGAAATGGTATAGGATAGCGTTAAAGGGGTATTCCCGTCAATTGACATTAATTTAATTTATCATATATATATATATATATATATATATATATATATATATATATATCAAAACAGAGAAGAGAAGATCATTTCCAATAAATATAGCCACATTGTCCCTTAGTGAGGTACCTGTCCTTGGATATGACCACTCCCTCATCCTGGCAGCATGTGCTATGAATAAACTCGCCCATCTGGATTAAACAGTCATTCCTGGTAATTTCATATACAAAAACAATGGGGGAGATGTATCATCACAGCTTTTCAAAATTACGCAGGCACACGGCGAGAACGCCCCTTGCCGGCCGCCGTAGAGCAGTGGTTATATCCAAGGTCAACAATCTTGTTACTAAGGAAAAACATGACTACGTTTATAGGAAATTATCTTTGCACTGGAAGATTTTTTTGATAACTTCCAAATTGAAGAAATATATGTATATGGCAGATAACCAAAGTTAAAGGTCAATGCTTGGACAAGAATAGATCAGTAATGGATTTATACTAACATATTATGAAGCTGTAAAACTTTCTTGACCTATGTTGTCCTCAAGACCAATCATGCATATTCTATGGAAATCCCATCCTTCATTCTTATATGGGCTCTTGAGAGGTGACAGACACCCAGGACAAAGCTGCAGCTTCCAGTATTGGACACAGCTACATCCAGGGTCGGACTGGGGGGCCAAGGGCCCACCAATGAAATTGATTCTGGGGGCCCACCTTCGGCTACATGGACGTGTGAATTATAGGGTATCTTACAAATACAACTCTCTTGGTCTCCACAGTATTGTAAAGTGAGCTTTCCTATTATTTAGCACCAAACATGGCATTTGGTGGATAAAGGGGTTGTCCGTGGGCTAAAAAATATGACTACTTTCTTCTGAAAACAGTAACAAACCTGACCATAGGTTGTACTTGGTATTGCAATCAAGCTCCATTAATTTCTATGTCTGAGCTGCAATACTTGTAAAAACAATGATCAAATATGGTAAGCTATTGTGTCACCCCCTTCATCCTCATAGACTGTAAGCTCTTGTGTCATCTCCTCATCCTCATAGACTGTAAGCTCTTGTCTCACCCCTTCATCCTCATAGACTGTAAGCTCTTGTGTCACCCCCTTCATCCTCATAGACTGTAAGCTCTTGTGTCACCCCCTCATCCTCATAGACTGTAAGCTCTTGTGTCAACTCCTCATCCTCATAGACTGTAAGCTCTTGTGTCACCCTCATAGACTGTAAGCTCTTGTGTCACCTCCTCATCCTCATAGACTGTAAGCTCTTGTGTCACCCCCTCATCCTCATAGACTGTAAGCTCTTGTGTCTCCCCCTCATCCTCATAGACTGTAAGCTCTTCTGTCACCCATCATCCTCATAGACTGTAACCTCTTGTGTCACCCCCTCATCCTCATAGATTGTAAGCTCTTGTGTCACCCCCTCATAGACTGTAAGCTCTTGTGTCACTCCCTCATAGTAATTCCTTTATTTATAGAGCACACACAGATTACACAGCGCTGCACAGAGTTTTTCAAATCAGTCCCTGTCCCCAATGGGGCTCATAATCTAATCAACCTATCAGTATATTTTGAGTGTGGGAGGAAACCGGAGGACCCGAAGGAAACCCACGAAACCACGGAGAGAACATACAAACTCTTTGCAGATGTTGACCCTAGGACATATGTCCCGTATGATTTCTAAAAAGCTACGGAATAGGATGGCGCTATATATATATATATATATATATATATATGATTATAAAATCAGAGCCTCTCTGTGCTGCAGATTCAAAGGCTATTACATTGTGAAGGAGCACTTTCCCTCCTACTGTGTCCTGAAAATGAGATGCAGTAAGATTACATCAGGCAGAGGGAGAAGAAAGTGCTTGAGCAGAGAGGGAGGATGGGACAGTGTAACTGGCTGTGAAGTTGCAGCACAGAAGGGCTCATCCTTTCTTTTGCCTAAGGGTGATGCCACACATAGCGTTTTGAAACTGTTTTTGGTCTGATTTTAAGCAATCCGTTAAAAAACGCATTAGTTTTATTAAAATGCATGCGTTTTTTGAAAACGCACCAGTTTTTGACAAGTTTTCCAAAATTGCGCAATTAAAAACAAACGAAAACGCATGCGTTTTTAAAAACTGTTTCAAAACGCCATGTGTGGCATCACCCTTAGGCTGGTGCCACACGCACCGCTTTGTCTGCGTTTGAAAACGCAAACGCAGACAAAGCCGCACCCATCGGGCGGGCCGCGGCCTGATCGCATCGGCGTTTCATAGAACACCGATCGGGCCGCGGGCCTCCCCAGTGGGTGCGGCGTTGTCTGCTGTTTCGTTTTCAAACGCAGACAAAGCGGTGTGGTGTGGCACCAGCCTTAGCCAGACATTATGGCAATACACATGGGGTAGGGTGTTGCTTGTGAGACCTCCCTTTATCTCTTCGACCTTGCATATTGGTATATTTGTTAGTATATCTAGTGATTTTGTTCCTATACATTCTTTTATTATATTTCAGACTGGTAGCCCTTATTTTGTGATATACAACTGCAATTTGGTGTCTATGCAATGTACTGATATATCTGAAGTACTTATGCTGTATTAAAATAAAAGTGATTTTAGTTTATTAGGTGTGCAGAGTGCTACGGTGTCCTTGTTGTCGTTGTTTTTACAATCAGGTTCAAAGCAGCTAAACACATAGTAAACAGTAAAAAATGGATGCGTTTTAAAAACGCATGCATTTTTGAACGGACTGAAAACGCATGCTTTAAAACGGTCCAAAACCAGACGTGTGGCATCATCCATCGTGTGAATTTTATCCAGAGTAGTATCACATTAACACCACTAGGAGGCAGCAGAAGAGCTTGTTTTCCATGATTTTCAAACTTGAATCTGTTTATTGTGGATTCCTAACCTCAACACCTTATTATGTAACCTTATGTTATTGTGCATATGACCACATGTGCAATACGGGCCATAAATCTAGAAGCCTTAGGGCTCTTTCACATTGGTTCCACGGATACCTCACAAAGGCATTGATTTCTATGGGTGATAAGTAAGAAATAGTACTCAGCACAATCCAATTTAAGTGGTCACAGTTCAACCACTAGCGGGGCAGTGTTAGTAACCGTATCGGACTCCGGCAATACACTCCTCTCGTTAGGGCACAGGCGGTGGTGCTCTGCTAATACGATGAATAGTCCATTCAATATCCAAAAAGTAAGGAAAAATAAGCAGCACTCACCAATAGCTGTGTAGTGTCTTTATTTCAGGTGCATAGTACACGGGGGAGCGGGGCCTGGCGACGAGTCGTTTGGCGCCTACTGGCGCATCATCAAGCCAATGACGTCATTCACCTGCGCCGCGCACCTTATATGCGCAGGCGCCGGTACGCGTCGTCATGGGAACAATCCAAATACATCAAATTTACAAAAAAGCAGTGCACGGTGAGTATAAAAACAGGGACATAGAAAATATAAAAGCATAGTACAATAATAAGTATAATTAATAACATTGGCAGATGGCAGGATAATATTTATACCGTAAGCAGGATGTAAAGCTTGTATTTATCCATTTTAAGGTTATGATCTATGTATAAACATCAGATACGATTATTCTAGGGAAAAGGACTGGATTAATAGAAGGGCACTTATAAAAACATGCTGTAATCATTTTTTTCGTTAAGTCCCAAGATGCCAGTTGCATTAAATGCGATAATCTGCCTGCTTTCCTCTCTTAGTAGATTTTGATTTCTATCACCTCCATTGGGATTAATTTTGACTTGTGTGATTCCTGCGAATTTTAAGATATCCGGGTTGCCATTATGGCATGTTTTAACATGATCTATAAGTCGAGGACAGCCGTTACCTGTAGCAATCGACTTATAGTGTTCTCTAAATCTAATGTAAAGTTTACGTATGGTCTTGCCAATATAGAACCGTTTACAAGGGCAGAAGATGATGTATACAATGTACGTAGATTTACAGGTAATGAAAGAGTTAACAGTATAGGAAGTACCTCCAAATTCTATTAATTTTAATTGACTATTGTAGGTACAAAATCTGTGGTTACCTTTGGGGATACTTTTCTCTAACCATGTTGGTTGTGGGGTGGAAAATCTGCTTTGCACTAGAGCCTGTTTTATTGTGGGGCACCGTCTGAAGGCCACCACGGGGTGTGTAGAGGTGATGTCCTGGAGTTGGGGATCCTGATTCAAAATGCCCCAATTTCTTCGGATCGCCTGTCGAATGATGCCTTCGCACGGGCTATATTCAAAAGAAAAGGCAAACTTTTTATTATCTTTTTCTTTTTCACCTCTATGGTCTCTCCGTCCCCTGCTGCATTTCAACAGTGTTTCCTGAGATAGAGTAGTGACTTTTTGATATGCTTCTTGGATAACTTTATCGGGGTATCCCCTTGCTCGCAGACGTTTTCTCAAGTCTTCGGCTTGACTAAAGAATTGTGTATCTGTGCTATTAATTCTTCTCAGGCGAAGAAATTGGCTATATGGAAGGCTGGTTTTAGTATGAACAGGGTGGAAGCTATCGAAATGTAACATAGAATTAGTAGCTGTAATTTTTCTAAAAGTAGATGTGCATAATTCGTTATCTATCTCCCTGATTTTAACATCTAGGAAATCTAATTCCTTCTCTCCATATACAGCCGTAAATCGCATGTTCATCTGATTGGTTAAATTAAGATAATCAACAAAATCAAAAAACTGAGTGCGAGTGCCTTCCCAAACTATAAAAATGTCATCCACATAACGTCATCTATGGGTGTTTGTATTTCTATTGGCTTGTATTTTCACGCATGAGGATCACAGAAGGCAATAGAAATCTATGGGTCCGCAAAAAAAACGGCTTAAAAACCAGGTGTGATGTTTTCAAAGCAATGTTCTTTGAAAAAACCTTCAGGATGGATGCACAACTGGAGCTGAGCACCTACCCAATGTGAAAGAGCCCTTAGATTGTTATTTCTAGTCTCATATACATATGGCTCCAAGCAACGAAGAGACCATGACAGCTGTCATGGGTGGTCCCGCGACCCATATCGCGGGTCGTGGGCTCACCCGTGCTTCTCTGCCCCCGCCAGCACGTCTCACCTGTCCCGGCTCCCCTCTGCTGTGCGTGCAAGTCGCCGACTGCTAGGGCACGCAACAGCTTCTCCAGATTTAAAGGGCCAGCGCGTCATTAATTGGCACTGGCCATATTGCCCAATTCTACATAAGCCTGCCTCTTCCTGCAAGCCCTGCCGGATCTTTGTGCCTCACAGCCTGAGAGAAAGGTCTTCTGTGATTCACCTGCGTTCCAGTGTCTCCTGCGTTCCAGTGTCTCCTGCGTTCCTGCGTCCCTCCGTTTTCCTGTGTTACCTGAGCTCCTCCATGTTCCTGTGTTACCTGAGCTCCTCCGTGTTCCCGTGTACCAGTGTTCCTCCGTGCTGCTGTCCTGTGTGCTGTGTTCCCGTACCCCTCTACTTGGACCTCCTGTTGCTGACCCCGGATTGGACTCTGACGTTGCATCTCTGCCACCTGCCCTGACCCTGTGCCTGGACCTAACCTTGAGACTGACTGCTGTTCCTGTACCTCAACCTTGGCTGCCACTGAGCCTGAGGAATGACCTGGTGGTACCACGCCGCAGCTTGTCTCACCCGCTTTGTGGCGGGCTTTGGTGAAAAGCGGGTACCACTTAAACTCCGGTCCCAGGTAGTGGCTTGAGTCATTGTCTGCAGTGGTCCAGAGGATCCACAACCCTCTAGCCTGACAACAGCTAGGCTCACACAAACAATAATCACAATGGCTTGACCACTGCTGGTAGCCGTCAACTGTAACAGCATATTGAATTAAACAGATCTCATCCATTTGCAGGCATACTGGGAGATGCCATTCCTCCCAACTTTATGGATGGAGAAAGCGGAACAAAAGATGGAAAGTTTTTATGCTCTAAGCAACGTCCTTTGCTTACAAATCCCACACTGTCCTGTACTCTGTATTCTGCCACCCCTTAGTGGCATACTCCTTTTTTATAGAAAACATTACAAAGATGTGTCTTTTTCATATTGTTTTTATTATGCGTCTTCTAAAAATAAAATTACAAAAATGTAGTTAAACTAAACTACACCAAACTGAAAGCATCACGTAAAAAAAAAAAACACAGCAAAAGTGTTCTCAAATGTCATTTACAGAAGAGCATATGTACAACAAATATCCATTCCCTGACTAGACCCTCAGCTACAGGACTGCTCCCAAAGGTGGGACATCCTGCACCTCATCTCCCTGGTGCTATCCCTATTGTTCTTTGCTATAGATGCCTAGGAGTGATGCCAAACAGCCAGTGACCTAAATCCCTTTAAAAACTTCCTCCAACTTTCATGACTGGAAAAGCAGGAGATTAAATGTGACATCCACATATTATAATGTCCCCTTTGTAAGCCCCTACTTATATTGCTCCCACTTCTTTAGCATTCACACATATATCTGTTTTTTGTTGTACCCACTTGAAATGCCCTCTTTTCTGTGGCCCCCTCCTTCTAATACTCCCTTTCTGAAGCTCCCCAATTTCTGCCCCCTTTTCTTTGCAGCACACTTATAATTGCGGTTGGTGTATCACAGCACTTATCCTCACCCCCTTGACACACACTGCAAAATAGTGGAGGTGCTGTCGGTAGTGTACAGGTGTCTGTCCTATAGTGAAAATGACAAAAGAGGGTAATGATATGTAAATACCGAGGAACTGGCTACCGCTAGACATAAAAATGGTATTTGCTACTCAGCAAGGAGCTGAGAGCAAGATCAGAAACACGTCTACTATTACACCTCTACTGTAGAGGAGATTGAGAGGACGAATACTAGCCATCTTGTTTAGAATTACTATTCTGAGCCTTAGAACGGAGATCCAAGTCCATCTAGGCACGCTAGTGCGGTCCGCTGAACAAAGTTCTATCACGGAGATTGTAAGCCGGCTGAGAAAGTACGCATGCCCGAACGCTGCACACCGGGAGTGAACTCAGCATGTCAGTTCACTCCCGCGGTGCAGCGTTCGGGCCGTGCGTTCCTGGCAGCATGCGTTGCGAGTGTGATGCGAGTTCATTGCATCACACTCGCAAGTGTGGAACGGGTCTAAGAGTAAACGGCTCCGTAATCGGAACAGCGTGATCCACAACTTATGCTCCCACAAGTACCTACCTACCGTGTTGCCCTGCCTGTGATCTTATAAAATAATTTTAACTGCTATTCTTTTTTCTAAGATTCATGACTGAAGCTATATATTCTACTGTGTATAGATACTGTTAAATTTTACTTATGTCATTAGTGTTAATCACATATTTGCAATACTTTTTATTGGTATTAAAACATTTTTATGTCTAGTGGTAGCCAGTGCTCGGTATTTGTATATCATTACACCTCCTTGCTTTTATTTTACATTCCAATAAAAAATTATACCCATTAAAATACTATTTTTATGTAAATCCTATGAACGAAAGGAGTGAGAAACCTGAAAACAGATGTCACATTAATACTGACAACAGGGGCGTCACTAGGTCAAAAGATCCGGGGCCCGTGCCCCGGATCTTTTGGCCTGTGCCCCGGATGTCTCAGTGCAGTATCAGTTTCTGCGGTGTTCCCTGCCTCCTGTCACTTCAGTGCCACTTTACAAGGAACCTGAACAGAGATAAACTCTTTCCTCTGCCCCGGACACAGGCCACGCCCCCAGCTCGTCCACCTTCTTCAACAATACAGTCTTACAGTCTGTGGAGTAGTGTAACATCGTGCAGGATCTTAGTCCTGCAGAAAGTTTATAGATGAGCTCTCCACATATTAGCCTTTCCATGACAAGCAGTGTGATAGCAACAGTCCACAAGGAGGAGGAGGGAGGATTCCTGCAGCTATTATGTCAGCCCTGCCTGCTTGCCACCTTCTACAACAGAGAGCTAGCCACTTCCAATTATCCTCCATTAGACATAGTAAGTTGTGTGAGGATGTCCATACTGTAGTTGTTGTACAAACAGAATGTATTTTTCTATTTATGCGTTTCTGGTTATCTACATTAATAGCTGAGTGTGCATGAGGAGAGCTGCAAGTAAAAGAACTTATTCCCCTGCTTACAGTCTGTCTGACATCAGCGAGTGAGCCAATGCGAATAGCCAGAGATGGGCACCACCTCATATCCTCTAAAACCTTGGTCACATTAAGGTGTTCCATGCCTCGCACACAATACAAGTCTGGGGCACATTTTTATATGATCATAGGCACTCGCTGGCTCCAGCCTCCAGAAAAATCACAACGGGCACCTGCGATGTGCTGCGTCAGTGGCGTACAATTGCGCCCTGGACTGTGTCTGAATAGGTGCAGGC
>WNYA01000651.1:61862-75770 GCA_019512145.1 Engystomops pustulosus
GACAGAGGAAAAAATGCATATAGTGCCCATTGCACTGTTATTAGTAATTGTGCCCCATTATTTACTCTGAGCATTAGTGAATGTGGGGGTATTATTCAGTGTGGATGGGAAGGGGGCACATTGAGGGGACTTTAGTGTGCCAGCATTTTTTAGTGTGAGCATTATTTAGTATGGGTATAACTATGTGGTTGGTTTCTTACAGTCTGCTTTATTAGGAAGTGGGCCACATTTAGGTAGCAAGTGTAGATGTTTCATTGAGGGACATTATAAGGTGGAGAGCATATCCACAGGATATGTCATAAATACATGACAGGTGCAGATCCCTCAGGACCATCTCTAAAACAGGGGTCTGATGACGTCCTGTGAGTGGCCAGGCCAAATGAAAAGTCAAAGAAAAGTGACCACGCATGCATGTACATCTCTGTATTCAGCTCGTCAGTGTGAATGGGGTCAGCTGCCCCCCATTTTTGAGATAGAAGCAGAACCCAAACCTGTGTTGTATCTTTTACATATTCTATGGATATGTAATAAGTGCTACTATTCATAATACTCGTTTTAGTGTGATGGCCACAATGACCCCAATATCACTAGATGTAATAGGTACTTCTGTACTTATCTCCCGTGCTTTCTGTAGCTGTAAATGATATGCACTGTTGTTTGTAGCACAAGCACATGTGGGCGGAGGGTATGTAGAGGAGTTGACACTACTGAGAATTCAATGTATATGCATTGGGGCCCGTGCCCCGAATCTTTTACGACCCTAGCAACGCCCCTGAAGCCAACCTTGATTTTCTATAATAAAACTGGCAGGAATGAGCTGTGCCAAATTACACCTTTCCCCAACCCCCAAAAGCATCCACATATAGGCATTCCTGTTTCTCTGAGCTTCATTCCACAGCTGTGAGAACAAGGGCCTGGAATTGAGAGAAGAGCAACATACTTGGACCTATCACCTTCAAGATGTCAAGCTCAACTGGCACAAGATGGTTCAGAATGATGATGTCAGCATAGCTCCCGCCTCTGTATCCGCAGTATGTTAGTAGCATGCAACAGTTTTCACCTTTAGACATGATAGTAATGTATGCTCACATATACCCCATGGTCGTTCAATATGCCAGTTTTGTCCACTTACCTGTATATCATCTGCTGGAAACTCTATATATAATATAGTCAGTAAATTATATAAAGAGCAAAACACATGGGGGCAACCAATCACAGAGCAGCTTACTCTTATTATGTACAAGAAAATGAAATTTGGACTGTGGTTGGTTGATATTGTCTTTCAGAAAGCTTTATAGATTCTATGACTGGCTTATATGGGAGCCAAACACATATTTTTTTTAAATAAAATTCCAAAATAATTTAGCGCAACATAGTTGTGTTTCCATAGCAGTATTTATTTATGTATTTTTTTTATGAATATTTCTGAACTATGATGTCATAATTTCAATTCTCATTAAATAAGTAGAAAACTGCCTATCTGCACTTCACAGACTACTGTCTCCCACTGTGTGAGATTACAGCAGGAAGAGGGAGGGGGAGGAGAGTGCCAAGAAAGCAAGGGGGAGGGTGAGACATACTCCTGCACAGTGTAACAGCCTGTGAAGCTGCAGCATGGAGGGACTCTAGTAATGCCTCATTCACATGGGCATCTGGGGGGATGAATATGCGGCCGCATAGACGGCAATGACGGCATGCTCTATCTTTCCCTGTGTGTGCGGCCATGCACCGCTTTTTTCTATGGAGGGGTCACCTCCTCCTTCTCTCCAGCGCACAGCGGTATGCCCACTGTGTGAATGTACCCTTAGGCTATATTCACACTGCCGTTGCCCACCGTACCGTAGCACGGCGGGCACACGGCAGCGTGCAGGGAGAGGAGGAGGAGGTGAGCGCTGCTCACCCCCGCCCCTCTCCTTAGGAACATATGGAGCACGGCGCCGTAATACGGGAAAAGATAGGACATGTCCTATCTTTTTCCCGGGTATGGCGCAATACGGTGCAGCACGTTTGAGCCCATAGCGATGTATGGGGGACGTATATATATATATATATATATATATGTATACACTCACCGGCCACTTTATTAGGTACACCATGCTAGTAACGGGTTGGACCCCCTTTTGCCTTCAGAACTGCCTCAATTCTTCGTGGCATAGATTCAACAAGGTTCTGGAAGCATTCCTCAGAGATTTTGGTCCATATTGACATGATGGCATCACACAGTTGCCGCAGATTTGTCGCTGCACTTCCATGATGCGAATCTCCCGTTCCACCACATCCCAAAGATGCTCTATTGGATTGAGATCTGGTGACTGTGGAGGCCATTTGAGTACAGTGAACTCATTGTCATGTTCAAGAAACCAGTCTGAGATGATTCCAGCTTTATGACATGGCGCATTATCCTGCTGAAAGTAGCCATCAGATGTTGGGTACATTGTGGTCATAAAGGGATGGACATGGTCAGCAACAATACTCAGGTAGGCTGTGGCGTTGCAACGATGCTCAATTGGTACCAAGGGGCCCAAAGAGTGCCAAGAAAATATTCCCCACACCATGACACCACCACCACCAGCCTGAACCGTTGATACAAGGCAGGATGGATCCATGCTTTCATGTTGTTGACGCCAAATTCTGACCCTACCATCCGAATGTCGCAGCAGAAATCGAGACTCATCAGACCAGGCAACGTTTTTCCAATCTTCTACTGTCCAATTTCAATGAGCTTGTGCAAATTGTAGCTGCTGCTGTAGCCCATCTGCCTCAAAGTTCGACGTACTGTGCGTTCAGAGATGCTCTTCTGCCTACCTTGGTTGTAACGGGTGGCGATTTGAGTCACTGTTGCCTTTCTATCAGCTCGAACCAGTCTGCCCATTCTCCTCTGACCTCTGGCATCAACAAGGCATTTCCGCCCACAGAACTGCCGCTCACTGGATGTTTTTTCTTTTTCGGACCATTCTCTGTAAACCCTAGAGATGGTTGTGCGTGAAAATCCCAGTAGATCAGCAGTTTCTGAAATACTCAGACCAGCCCTTCTGGCACCAACAACCATGCCACGTTCAAAGGCACTCAAATCACCTTTCTTCCCCATACTGATGCTCGGTTTGAACTGCAGGAGATTGTCTTGACCATGTCTACATGCCTAAATGCACTGAGTTGCCGCCTTGTGATTGGCTGATTAGAAATTAAGTGTTAACGAGCAGTTGGACAGGTGTACCTAATAAAGTGGCCGGTGAGTGTATATATATATATCGGCCGTATATACGTCCCCCACCCATGTGTGTGAATGTAGTCTTAGACTGTAGAAAGATACAGCAGACTGAAGAACACTGATATATAATGCAGGTTATGTAGACCAGGCCTAAGGATATGTGCACATGCCACTTCTAGGTGAGGCAAGGAGTTGCTGCACTAGCCTGCCTGTTTTGTTTTTTTTTATAGAGGAAATGCTTTTTATTTATATTCATGAGAATATAATGGGGTCATTTATCATTGTTTTTTTGGTGTATATCTTTGGTGTTATTTTGGCGCAGTTGTGGTACAAATGCTGTTTTGTGACTTTCCATTGAGCTAAATAAACATAGGACAGTCACTTTGTAAACTCACTTTGACTTTGCAAACAATTTATTATTCGCATAGACTAGTTTTCACAAAAGGACTGAATTCATGACTTTGTGACTTTTTGTTTTGGCACAAGTTTTGCTGCAAATTGACACCAGTCCCTACCTTGGTCTATGATGCAATTTTTGATGGGGTTTTTTTTTTTTGCAACTTTTCATGCGACTGTTGCAAAAAACTCACACAGCATAAGACCACTGTCAGCAGATATATCAAATAGTTGGGTTCGGGACCCTATCAGGATCCATGCGCACCAACGCCATTTTGGAGGAGGACGCCCGCGTCTCTCTGGTGAAGAAATCCCCTAATGTAGTGGTTTGGGGGGCGCCCGATTGGTCCAGTGAGGTGCCGACAAAATTCTGCTTCCTCCGGTTGCCCATATTCATGGGGAACAGGTCTGTGGGTAACGGAGCAGGTTTAGGGTGCGTCTGCTACTCTCAGTATCCAGACACGCCCCAGAAATGTATTTTTATATACTTTTTTAAAATTGAGCTTCCTTCTTTAACCCCTTCCTGCTGTGCAGCAGATTTATCTGCTGCTGAGCGCAGTGACTTAGGGATCAGTGGCGGATATATCCGACTCTAAGCTGATGACTGATGGCTCAGCTCTGGATCTGAGCAAACCGGCATTGCCATACACGTGGTGCCAGCTGTAACCCCAGCGCGACTGCAGCATTTAAACAGCTTTAAATTGCCCCACGGTCGCCCCCCCATGCGCCTTCTTTGGGGAGGAGCTGATCGTTCCTAGGGCTGGCTGAAGGCAGTGACTGTAAGATGACGTCTCTGACATCATCTTAATGGCACAGTGTCAGCCTGACACTGGCTAATACCCCAATACATCAGTATTGCAGAGTATTATCATGAACAAGCAATCAGATGATTGTTTGTTCTTATCCCATGGTGGACGGAATAAAAAAAGTTTTAAAAAATGTTATTCAATAAAAAATACATTAATAAAATAATAAAAATGCCAATAAGCCCCATTAAAGTAGAGATGTAGGGGAGACAAGGAGAGACAAAAGAGCGCTCCTATAGTGTGTTACCCTCGTTATATTAGGATTTATTGTGATGTAGTGATACACTCACCTTTTGGAGTTGTGCAGGTAGGGCACAACTCCTATTGATGCTTGGTATGAGACTTAATGCCGCTGCCTCGTTCCGCTGCTGGCTCCCCAAAGGTCCATGTGCAGTAACTTGAAGAATAAACGGATAGCATCCAGGAAGGGTGCGTTGCTCTTCTATTTGGAACGTTTGTAAAGGAATCGGTGCTGGCTTGCTCAAAAAGTTTCTTTTATTTAAGCCAATTATGGCAATAAAATATAAAAGAATTAAAACAATAAAAGGAATGACGTGTTTCGCGCTCATGCTGAGCGCTTCATCAGATTCAACTGAATAAGCCCCATTACCTATAAAGAGACATATAACGCACAAAAAAGTCTAAATCATAACACAAACCCCACATATATAGTATCACCACATCCTTAACAACCTGTAGAATAAAAGTAAATAATTATTAAACCTGCACAATGAACGCCGTAAAAAAAACAGTTAAAAACCTGCCAAAAAATTATGATTTATACCTATTTAATCCTACAAAAATGCAATAAAAAGTGCAATCAAAAAAACATATGTACTCCAGAATGATACTGTTGCAAAGTACAACATGTCCCGCAAAAAAGCAAGCCTTCAACCAGCTCCGTAGCCAAAAAAGTAACAATGTTATGCCACTTGGAAGACGGCGATACAAAAACAATAGTTTTTTTTCCCCACATTAGGGTTTTATTTGCCAAATTTAGTACTGTATAACATAAGAAAAAATATTCATGTATGGTATCTCCATAATCATATTGACCCATAGAATAAAGATAACATGATTATTAGGATATACGTTGAACACCAAAAAAAATCCACTACAGAATTGATGCTTTTCTACTCCTGACCTAAAAAAAAAGTTCATAAATTTTCAACAATAGGGGATACCAACCCCAAAATGGTAACATTGGGAAAAACATCTTATCCTGCAAATAAAATGCCATCACATGGCCCCAATATGAAAAAGCTAAAATTCTTTTAGCCTACAAAAGAGGCCAGTGAGAAAATTAAAATCCTGGCAGCTGCAGGGCGCTCCTTCCCTTCTGCGCCTCGCTGTGCGTTCATAAAACAAGTAAAGGCCACATGTGGGGGGTCTCTGTACTTGGGAGAAATTGCAGAACAAATTTTAAGATGGGTTTTCTCTTTTTATCTTTTGGAAATGTGTAAATTTTAGGGCTAAACAAACGTATAACCGACAAAATTCGACCATTCTAAATTTCAACTCCATTTTGATTCAATTACTAGGAAGATCTCAAAGGGTTAACAATCTTCCTAAAAGCTGTTTCTGATCGTTTGAGGAGTGCAGATTTGATAATGGGGAAAATTGTATAGGAGTTTTTTAATGCTAAATATTTAAAATTTCATTCAAAACAGTATTTATCCCCAAAAAAGTCAATTCTGAAAATACAGAAAAGTGATATTTGATTTATAAGCCGCGTGACATCAAAATAATTTATCCAGACATTTCAAAAATCATAAAAATGTAAAGTAGACATATGGGAAATGTTATTCAGCAACTTATTTTGGTGGTAAATCTATCTGCCTGAAAACGCTATGATTTTGAATTTCGAAAATGGCAAATTTTTCAAAAAAATCATTTTTTCTTTCTTTTTGGAAATAAACGCAAAACTTATCAGCCACAATTTACCCCTAAAATGAAGTAGAACATGTGAGGAAAAAACAATCTCATAATCGGTTTGATAAGTAAAAGTGTTCAAAACTTATAACCATATAAAGTGACGCTGAGCCTTAAAGAGGACCTGTCGTCCATAAATTCGGCACTAGGAGCTTCTTACTAAAGTTAGCAGCTCCTGGTGCTTAAACAAAAGACACAGTGTTAGAATGATAGCGGAAACCTCTGATAACGCTAACACTGCGGCGGCGTACAATGTAAACGCCGGACCGCTCTCAAAGAGGTCCGGTGTATTCATGAGGGGGCGGGATTGTGGGTGGGTTTAGGGGTGGTGACTGCTGCATGACGTGGCCTATGGAGTGAGCGGGGCGGTCCGGGGAAGCGGCAGCGCCTCGGACCGCATATAGGGATTTTTCTCCAGCACACCTTCATCCATGGTAAGTTTTTTCCACAAGCACGGATCCTCCCCGCTGCAGGGCAATATATCCACAAGAAACACTTCTGGATCCAGCTTTTGTGCAGAATAAAAATCGCCTTTATTTAGTACTTCATGGCATCCAACAGGTAAAATGCAGGTGGAACAGTCAGGTTGTCAACGCGTTTTTAGCACACCTAAGTGCTCTTATTCATGACTACTCATGACGCCTTGGACCAACCCCTCATGAATACATCAAACCACTTTGCAAAAGGTTCGGCATTTACATTGTGCTCCGCCGCAATGTCAGATAGTGTCATTTATTATGCTCTTTTATCTCTATAAAAAGTGAAAATGTAAGGAATAAAAAAAAAATGGTGGAAGTATATATGTATTACCTGGAATCTCCCTTTAAGTTATACAATGCAGTATGGAATTTGCTGAAGTGGCAGCACTGACTAGTGAAATCATTGCGTGCTGAAGGATGGACAATCCCAGAATACTGTACATTTGTCATCATGATTCTTAGAATACAGTACAAGAGTCAATTGATTGGCTGTCTTCCTTTCAACATGATAAAATAAAGTACTATTTATATAGCATCTCTGCACTGGAAATGATAGGTGACACCTTCTTATATATGACAACTTTTTCCTGTAAGGGCAACGAGGAACCATAACTGGTGCATGAAAGAAATGCTTTTATAGGCCCAACACCTGGGAGGATTGTACAGACAAATGGTGATGTAAAGCCGCTTAGACAGACCTCCTGGCTCCAGCAGAATTGATTTCCCATGTTCCTTAGAATAATAGTTCACACACTAGTATTGCTTACTTATAGTACAATCTGTTATGACTTATCAATCAATAAGATGGGTCATAAAATATTTATTGCTATGGGTCCCTCTGACTGAATTAATGGATTGATTTTAGTCCCATTTGTTGGCATTTGGTAAGACATGTGCAGTCTTTCCATACTGAAATCAATCTCGGTACCAATGGATACTGGTATCAGTACATGTTCCACAACTTTACACTTAATTAAGTCACTTTATAGTCTATGGTGCACCAATGACCTCAATGGTGGCAATGAAAAGCAGAATCACATGATTTATGGAACCATCTCAAGCCCATCACGTCTTAACTTGTGGAGGCCATTGGTACCAACAGAATCAGAGATCTAGACAATGGGGGTAATTTACTAAGGGCCAGAATCGCTATTTTTCGTCGGGTTTCCCGAATATTTCCGATTTGCGCCGTCTTTCCCTGAATTGCCCCGGGTTTTTGGCGCACGCCATTGGATTGTGGCGCATCGGCGCCGGCATGCATGCAACGGAAATCTGGGGGCGTGGCTGTCGGAAAATCCGACAGATTAGGAAGAACCACTGAATTAAAAAAAAAATGTGTCGCTTACCTGCACCAGGAATAGGATAGTGAACTCCGGCGGACTTCAGCGCAGCAGCGACACCTGGTGGACATTGGGTGCACGACCTTAGTGAATCGCCGGAAGACCTGAATCTTCGACTGAGAACGCGCCGCTGGATCGCGACAGGACCGGGTAAGTAAATGTGCCCCAATGTCTTACTAGCAGTAGGTATCACTCAGAGATTACATGTTGCATATATATATTTTAGATTAACTTTTACAACTAATGTCTAATTAAGTAGAAGAGACATATTGATATGTGCAGAATTGAATAAATCCTAAAAACATTAAACCTTAAACATTTGCTATATGTATGGCTTGTATTTCCCTCTATGACTACAGCTTGCGGACATTTGTTTATAACCAGAGAACTGCTTTAAAGGACACCTGTCATCAGGTCTGTGTCACTTGTCCTGTCACTACTACCTGTTGGAGCAGCTCACAAGGATCCCATCCCAGCCTTTATCTAGTTATTTCATACATTATTCATTGTAAAATCATCTATTTTTTATCATGTAAATAAGGCTGGTCACATGGTCAGAGGCAGTGATGTCACCCCTGTTACCCCTCCCCTCTCCTCCCCCTGCTCATGTCTGTGTGTAATGTATAGTAAAGCATTGCTAGTGTGTGTGCTGCATCTGCTGACATGCTGCATCCTCCTAATATACAGGTGAGAGACACAGACATCAGCTACACATGAATCTGACATGTTCTGCTGTAACATGGCTGCCTGGAGCTGCTGTATCTTTCCTAAACACACACACACATGAACACACAGGCTGCAGGGGGTGTGGCCACCAGCACCAGGAAGCACATCATTATACAGCCTCACATTATACAGGCTGTCAGTCATGCACTGGGGGTGTGGCTGTGCCTCCCACTCATGAATAAGGTGGACAGCTTGAATATGCCAATGCTTCATTGGACATTTCACAGGTCATTTGCATACAGCTTTAGGACCTCATTGCTTAGGTTTACAGGCATGTAGAGGGACAATGAAGGGATAGAGGCAATGCAGTTTATGAAAATATATTTAGTTTAGGGGGGTTATTTTGCACGACGGGTTCTCTTTAAAGGGCAAAGGTTAGCAAGTTTAGAAAGTAAGTCAACAGAACTAGAATGAAGACACGTCACTACCACTAGCAAATAGGATTATATCCATGGTTACCAAGTTTGCAACTTTAAAATGTCAGTCTATAGGTTGCAAGACAATTGTGTAAATAAACATTAAAGAAGACCTTAGAACCTGTTGGAAAAGGTTGCACTTCAACTTTGCAGTTACAAGTAGACAGAGAGTAGACATGCAGAAATCCCTGTTCATATGGTAGGGTTTTCATTATTGAAAATCATATCCTAACAGGAGTTCTACTGACCTAAATTTATAGCAATATGGATCAAAGCACATATAGAACCTCTTCATTAGTGGCATAGCTAGTGTCCATCGGGCCTCCGGACAAAATTCCTAATGGGGCCCCCTTCCTATTATACCCAAAAGTTCTGATATAAAAACAGTTATTCCAGTGTTAAACAAAAAATTGCTTCTAAATAAACAGCCCTTTTTTACATTTTGCAAGTGATCAAAAGTTTATACAGTCTGAAAGAGTTAGAAATGAAAATGTCATGTCCCACAAAAAAATGGCACACTACATATAGGTCCACAAATCAAATTTTATTTTTTTTATGATGTCATTATGCTGCTTGCGCTGGGATGCTTACTTTCCGTCCTGTGTGCTACTGCAGCAAATGGTGTGACAGAGCAGGGAATGTCTGTGTGCATCACTTCCTGCTGTCTCAGCTATCAGCTGTATAGGAGGACAGCTGAAAGCTGCAATAAGGAAACCCGGACGCATTAGTAGGTGGGATCAACACCGTCAAGTGCAAGAATATAACTACTATAATACAGCCCCCTACATAGAAGAAAATAACTATTATAATACTGCCCCCTATGTACAAGAATATCACTACTATAGACAGCGAAACGGCTGTCGCCTTGTTTTACCCCCTGCTCCTAACTCTATCCTGACCGATCCGTGCCACTGTCCTTTTTATCCAATGACAAAATAAAGAAGATGTTTTAATGGTGAGTGGCCGCGTTTTCTATTCTTTCGCTACTATACATTTGCAACACCCCTGCCAATACATAGGCAGGCTGTTAGTTGTGAATAGCGTCCTCTCCAGTTCAGTAGCTGTTATGGGGAGTTGCGAACCCTCGATGAAGGTCCTAAAATATCGGTGTTGTGTAATAACAGCTGTAGATTCTGTCTGGAAAGGCTACAGTTAAATGGGTGTAAGATGTTATCCAATTATGTAGCTGTATTGTAAGCTGGAGTGTGATTGGAGAGGTGCTCCCACCTGACCAGGGGGAGTATAAAACCCCAGTGCAGTGGAAGCACATGGTCCAGTCTCCAGAGTCAGAGTGAACAGATAGACTGTGTGTGCAGAATACCTTCAGTGCTGTCACAGAAACCAATCCCAGGAAGACTGTAACCCAGAGCAGCAGCTTCCACAGTTTGGACACAGCTCCATCTCAATTCCCCCAGGCTACATCTACCATCAGGCTGGTGTACTATTCCTGCGGACCACTCTCCATGACCACTCCAGAACCAGAATCCGAATCTGCTTTTTGACTGTTCTGGCCCATTGCCTACTACCGGTTGTTCAACAATGAACCCTGCATTGATTTGCACAACATTGCCCCCGTCTGAACCCTGGATACGGCTGTCTATTACCACAGGCTTCCCCATTTATTACCCAGGGACTCATCTTACAGACACTCAGGGGTTGCCCCAGGGAGAAACAAGTACTTCAGCCTCTCCCTCCTTACTTCTTGCACACACTGTAGGTCAGCCCTGCGGTCCCCATACCAAGCACCATGACAACAGCGTGCACTAGGCCGCAATAGCCAGCCACTCCAGTATTCTGGGCCCCGACTGCCTCCAGGCCCCAAGAAAAGGCTAGGCCCCGATGGGGGATGTAGCACATTGCTTGTCCACCTTGGGCATTGGGCCCCGGCCCCCACATCCCTGAATCGCATATTCGTTACAAGGGGACCCGGGCCGCGGCTTTAGTACATTATACTGCGGTGCACAGGCACATGTTTATCAGTGACAACCGAAGCCCAGGAACAGTTCAGTTTACTGACGGGCACAGGCAGATGTTTACCTGTGACAGCAGCAACCCAGGCCCTTCCCTTCCAAACGGCCCAGGGGGTGCGATAGTTATGCCCCTGTTCTTCATACCGATTTAATCACACCATGGCCCACACATAAAAAAAGTACAAACTGCACTGTGTGCTTGCCTGTGGAGTATACAGAAGGCACCAGATTTATGATTTCTGGTGCACGTTCTTCATGAATATGGTGTCCTCTGCACTGCTTTGACAGCGTGTAACCTTTTTTTGGTGCATAGGGCGTGTGACACACTTCAGTCTGACCGAGCATCGGAAAGCCCGTTTCAGTGCAAAATTTTGTGTTGTGTCGGGTTTAGTGCCACACACGTATCTGCGCCGTGCCGCTATTGCCGTCTATGGGGACGTACATGCGGCCGCATGTACGTCCCCGCAGATGGCCATGTGAATGAGCCCTTAAAAGTAAATACTGAATGTCAGTTCATTGCTGCAACTCTCTCAAACTCTAATTGATGCACTTGGTGGGTCCTACTGTGTACAGTCAACTCAAACCTGCTCTGTGTGATGCTGCAAGATGCCTGCTTATGCATCACCAAGAATGCCCTATAAATGTCCTATATCTATTATGCTACTTTTTACCAGATAGATTTTGCTACAATATAGGTGGGCTGGAATGTATCAAAGCCGGGTTCATTGGCATAAATGGCCTACATTTGGCTAGGCAGAGGAGGGACCTTCTTCTGTCAGCATAATTGTTTTGTCCAGCTTATTCTACATTGTCAGTTTGATGCTAAGGGAACATTGTTTTATGGAACAATCTGCTTGCGGAAGTAATTCTTTTCAGAAGTCCATATAACTTTTTCTGGTAGTATCAGCAATCAGGATTAAATTTTGCCTGGGTTATATTTTTTACTTGAACACTGGAATCATGGGATCAGCCATACTATTAAAGCAGTATGGTATAGCACTGGAACTATAAAAGATTCTTTAAGTCCCTCTAATTTGCGAGTTAGTCCCTGCATGACTTTGTCTTCTCATTCTGTAGATGCTGGATGGGATTTGATTAAGAAATTTGAAAGCATAGTCAACTCATTAAAGAGTAACTGTAAAAGTTTATTTTTTTCTATAAATCAATAGCTCTTGGGATGTAATACAACTTTGCCCATTATCTTTGTTACCTATATGCAGCAGTTTATTTGCCATCCTCCTCAGATTACCTCAGTACTGCAGTAGCTGCTTCCTCTCCATGTACTGATAAGCCCTATGAATCTGTACTTTGTTTACACTTTGTTCCCTAATTGGATTCATAGGAGGGGAGGAGCTGCTTTTCCCTGCTCATAGAGGAGTAGGCCATGTGTGAATGTGAATGTAGCAGAGCTGGATGTGTCCAAGACAGTGGATACAGATATCTCCTGCACAGAACAGTGAGGTATAAGATCTCCCCTATTCCACATCAGTCCTTCTGTCCCAATATGTGATTTTACAGAACTTTATCTGTCTCTGTCCTCTCCTTATGCTGCTCTCTTCACTCACCTTGTCATCTGCAGTATCAGCTCTGTGCAGATAAGCTATTAACCCTTAGTGCTCACACAGCACAGGCTACAGACTTCAAGTCCTAATAATTTCTACCACTTATGATATGTTCCCTGCTACTCCATGCGATGGAAGCTGCCAGGCTGTCACCATATACACCCTGTATGTGCACTGTGCAGTGTTCAGTGGATTTACTTGTGGGAAACTAAATTGATTTAACGCTAAATTACTTTGAGAGAGAACACAAGACATCATGGGTTGTGAGGTCATAGACTGACAGGTATTAGTCTTCGCTGACTTCACCTCTAGTGAGAGAGATTTTTGTCAAACAGTTTCAGAACAGAAAATGCCATAACTTTGAAAACAAGCAGAATGATGCCTACTTTGTGCTGCTCATCCTCTTTTTTTCTCCAAAAAAATACCGCGGTTTAAAACACTAACAAAAATAAGCACCGGCACCAGCTCAGCCTGAGCTGGTGCTCGGTGTTTTCTTCTGAAACCTGCCACTTCAAGTGGTAGGTTTCCTTTAAAGTATGTGTCATGTCATATTTTTGCAGAAACTTTTCTAAACAATGTCATGGTAACGATAGATGTTCTGCAATGCTCAAAGGATAACATTACCTATAACATCTTGCTTTCATCTCAAAGTGCATCCCATTGTAATAATTGGCACCAAGTAAGCCATAGTAGACTGTCTTTACTGTTTCATGGAACAGATATGACTCTTACCTGCTCATAAAAATTTACTTTTCTTTCAATTAAATTTTAAAAAGTTTTAAAATACCAATATTGTTATGAGAAAGTGAAGTTGTCACTTACGAGCTTCTGTGAGAAGAGGAGATTGATGGCTTATATAAGTCCAGATACTGGTGCAATGATAAGTGAAAAAAGCACACACACAGTTTTTTTTTTTATACATATAAAGTCGATGCCTTTTTTTTACTTAAATGAATAAATTACAAAAGTTAAGTGCATTTTTTTTTTAAGAAAAAGTAACATATCCCCTGAAGTAAAATATACCGTACATGTAACTGTCAGCTCTATGCATTTCCATAAAATGAGAAATTAAT